>WEDG01004576.1:0-56474 GCA_017591395.1 Schistocephalus solidus
CACCATCTGGTTATGGGCAAGATATAGCTGGTGGAAAGTGACCTATAGGACTCATAAATACCTATCATCTGGCTAGGCGCAAGGGCTCTCAATTAAATGATTTATATACCCATTAGCTAAAAAGCAGCTTATTTTTCAATTTTTACACTTATTAAAAAATTTATGATAATTTTACATTTTTAAATGTTTTTGGATAGCGTTTTTATTTTTATATATAATTTTATGATTGTTAAACAATTTGCTTAAAAGCTAACCTGCAAAACTTATTATTTTTTATCTCAGTCTGTTAGTAGTATATATATTCCGGTTTTAACATCATTTATGCTCTACGTAATTCGAATGCGCAACAAGCCGCACACCTAGGTTTTGATATAGCTTTATGAAACGAATGGTACTAGCTGTTTCATACAGCTAGATCAAACATAATTCAACACTATTCAATTCAATTCAATTCAAATTCAATTTATTGAGGGAAATAGGCATGGGCCTTTGAGTACCCTATTTGTAACGTAAAATTAAGTGCAATATACAGAGAAACCGTGTGGGTTGCAAAGGTACAAAAGGCGGTCATAAAATATGACAAGTGGTGCACGACTCTCGAGGGTTAAGATAAATTCCTCATCGCTCAGGCTCGTTGCGGAACATAAAACTGTCAAGGTTCCTTTTAAAGCTTTCCAGCGATGGTGACATCACAACGTCTTCAGGGAGGGCATTCCATGGTTTAACCACTCTGACAGAGAAGGAGAACTTGCGCACATCCAGTCTCGCCTGCTGGACACGCAGTTTCAATGGGTGACCTCGGAGATGGGTCGTGGCGGCAAATTCAAAGAAGTCCGAGAAGTCCAGGCAACAATCCAATCCCTTCACAATGCGGAATGTCTGCAGGAGATCACCACGCATTTGCCTATAACTCAAAGGGAACAGATTAAGATTCATTATATATATATATATATATATATATATATATATATATATATATATATATATATATATATATATGGCAAAGACGTTATACCGTAATATATACCGTTATATATACCGTTATATTATACCGTAATATATATATATATATGTTATATAATACAAATATGAAGATTGAAGAACTGCATTGAAAGTTTCTTACCGTTGAACTCTTCCTGCTCCTAATCTTTTTTCACCTTTTTTAGCAATCAGTCAACTAAGTCTAATTATTCGGCAGACCCCACACCGGAATCGACTGCGCTCGCATCTGATTGGAAGTCTTTATCCCTTCGAATCGACCGCAGACGTTTCTACCTCAGTCGAATGAATACTCTCGAACGTCAATAACAGACTTATCTTGACTCTTGCCATTCTTACCTGATACATTCATCCCCATTCTGTAAAGCTGTTTTAAATTCAATTTTTGCTATTTCTGAACCTTGGAAAACAGGTATTTTTACTTAAAACAAACTCTTCATTTCTAACACTGCTTTTTAAGCAAACAAACAAACCAAAGCAAAATCGTTAATGAAAAGAGGAGTTCGTTTTAGATTTTTTCCTGTGTTCTAAGGATTTGACGGCGCCCAAGCAGTGCCAAATCAATAAACCTATTTATGTAATGACATATAGAAGAAATGCGGCATTTGCAGGACCTAAAGGTAGAGGTGGCTGCTTTGCGGCGACTTCTAGAGGAACATTTGAGGAGCTGCGCAACGCATACACTCCAGCCGTCGTCAAGAGGCCACATATTTAAACCAATGTTGATCCTTGACACCTTAGTAGACACCTTAACCGAAGACGTTCCAGAAAAATCATTCAGGGAGCAATTTGAAGGAAGCCTGCACATTATAAACTATCTTACTAGGCTACGTATTTGGCCTCCCTCGGTGGTGATAGCGTCAGCAGTTTGGCTGATCGCATATTTTCGGCCCTTTTCGCCGATGAGGTGACCTACTACTTAACTTTCTACGGTAGACACCAGGACAAAAAAAGCATTCCTTGCTTCCCCCTCTCTGCGCTGTTATTCTGGGTAAGAAAAAGTTCATTATTTACTTAATCACGTGTACCGCAGAGGTTTTAAATAGGTAGAATAATTCACAAAAAGGTGGCAAATTACAGCTTGAAAGGGCTTTCAATAATGCCTTTAAGAAGGCATACGATTGCCTACACAAAAGGGGTCTAAAGGCTACCCTCGGCAAGAGTCTTGACGGTTAGTCAAATTTACTTATCAAAATAAATGTTGATAAGTAAATTGTCTAAAATAGCCTACAAAAATTGCCTGCATTAAAAATTCAGCTGATTATGATGCTTTTATAATTAGCATTTCAAAGTTCATTGTTTGCTCACCCACAGAAAAAATGCACTGCTTTTTATTTTAGAGGGGAGATCCAATGAACCGGTGGATTGATTGCGGAGTCCTTCAACACAGGATTAGTCCAGCGACTTCAATTACAGACAAATTTCAGACTTTTTTTGTACACCTCCATTTGTAAAACTTTTTTTAAACAAAATATACTTTTCTTACTTACTCAGTCTTACAAGAGTCACCTTATCATTGTTAAAATTGTATCAGAATGTATTCGGGGTCATTTATAAACCTTTTATCTAGCATGGGGGTCTGCAAACGGAGAAAGGGGTTCCAATGTGTGGTTGAAAAATGAGGTACGAATTTTTCGGATCCGATTCGCGTCCGAATTAGGTGGTCATGGTTGGATAGGATTCGCGTCTGACTTTTCATACGGTCGGATCCGATTCGCGTCGGAATTGTTATAAGAGAAAAACATTTTCCTTGCGTCAAATAAAGCTGTATTATATTTTTTGTAGCACCGATCTTTCCAGAGAAGTAACTATGTGAATCAGGAGAATGCGCCTCGCTTTCGATTACTCAGTCTCCTTAGTTCAGAAATGCGGCTCAGTACTGCCCTCACATCTTTTTCAGCCAAAGCACTCTTTAGCCATTTCGATAAATTTGAAATCATTAGCCACTTGTATGATTTAAAAGTATAATTAGACCTTACGCACAAATAAATTAGATCATATGTCCAATTGGTAAAGTAGCACTCACTGAGTGCATTATGGGGACACTCTTTCAATTGAGCCTTGAGGCTCATTGTGGGCCCTACCAAAATCCTGCAAAACGGTTATTAGTATAGGTAATGTTTCCAAAAATGGCAGCGGAGAGCGGAAAGACAATTTCGGGCTTCTTTGCAGATGTCAGTCAAACATGTTCTACGTCAGGTGCTGTGACTCCTGTCACTATACGCGATGGAAACCAACAAGGCGTTGAGCCCCTGAGTTAATGGTCCTGGCGTTGGACATGGAGCCTAAGGGCTTAAGCCACTTGGAATTTTTTACGGCTAGCTGCTGACGGCTAATAAACCAGAACTTGCCATAAAAGTCTCCCTTACCCTTACCAGCAATTTAGCTTGCCTGTATTTTCAATTATTGGAACTGTGTATTATTTTCGTTTTACCGAATATTGCAGCCGGCTAGACTAAACTCCTACAAATGTGTTACTTTCACATTGGGTTACCGAAGCCAATAGAAAAAAGGCTTGCTTTCTGGAGGGAATTAAACTTGAGGTGTGTAATACACATGTTTAAACTTTTCGGCCGCTTCATTTTGACTTCGATGTGAATCATGGATGGCTTGGTTGTAGCTTTGTTAATTTAGTTGACAAACTGTCGACCGCGCTTGACGTGTGCAGTAGCGAATGGACGTGCGAGAATGTATTGTGTATTCATTTTGTATAAAAATTTATCAGTGTCATGACGCTTGTGCACGGTCCACGCATACTTAGGCAATATTCCGTGTGCTTATTAATTAAGGCCACACTTTCGATCGCCCGTGTGGGTGAACTACGCTTAAGCTTGGTTTAAAATGAGTCTTGTTCAGAGTGCACATGACCACGGCCAGTCATCTGGGCCTCCGTGCCAGCCTCCACCTTCAATAGCACTGCCGCAGGTCTCAATCCCAGGCATTCATCTGCATGGGGCTGAACCCCAGGTGGCTCGAATTCAGACCGTGAGATGCCTGCGCCGGTGAAACCGGTGAGCCACGTAAATAACAACTCATTGTATGGGCGCGCAATCGGTGCATGCGTTTTAAGAATGGAAAAAATGACGCAGGACTAGCGTCACCAAGTGTATGCGAGCAAGCGTAACGTTGCAAAAGTGCGAGCAGGGCAGTGTGCCGAATGCGTTACTCACTTGAGCGCATACGGAGTGGAATCGGCGAGAGCCACCCGCCTAAGTTAAGACATCTGTTTCTGTCACCACTGGTGCCGATATAGCGGGTGTTGTATGCAGAAGGAAAGCATACGCAAGAAGGGTAGAGATATATGGCATATACCCCTACACTGTGCACAAAAATTTTCGAAGAATTAGGACTCAATTAGCAAAAAACCTTAATTAGAGTCTAATAAACAAATTTTATAGTGCAAGGAGAAAGTATATTCGCAGAAAATCTCGTTATCTAGGTTTTTTATATTTTTAATGTACAGTACGAATGAGAAAAAGACTGTCAAAAGTGTCAGTACTCGAGGGGCGTTCTTCCTACCGCCACATAACTTACTTGTATATGATGGTTAGCTATCATAAGCCAATGGGAGTAATTAGAATCTGAAGACTTGTAAAACACTGCTGCGAGCTATTCGTATTAATACGAAAAGCTCGCCACGGTGTTGTACGAGTCTGCAATCAAACAATTGTTTAGTTGGCCCTACAGCGGAAGCAGCTGCTAATCGTGTTTAGCCATCAGAATAAAACTAAACGTCATCGTGCAGTTTCTGACTGCTCATGCTATAAATTGGATTATCTAGACGAGAAACGTATTAGGGATGATTTCGGTTTTCTATACATTCCTTTGTTCATATTAATGAATTGAAACATTCCGAGCCCTCAGTATAAAACAGTTTTAGCGCTTCTATTACTTCTTCGTTTCCTGCGGCCTTCAACCTCTTCCCTTTCTACTTACTTTTTTAAAATAATAACGTATCACCCTACAGAGCTATATTTTTCTGTCACTTCTGTCGTCGTTTGTAAAACTTTGCTTCAGATACTCCTTTATGTCAGCCGGCTTAATCAACTGTTTAACGCTTGTGGTAATCGAAAGCGAGGCTAATTTTCCTGATTTACATAGTTACTTCTCTGGGAAGATCGGTGCTACAAAACATTATAATACGATTTTTTGACACAAGGAAAATGTATTTACAGTGGGACTTTATCATGTTGTGGACGCAACTTTGAAAACACACGACCTTAATGCAAATTGGAACTGGAATCGGAAAGACAGCGCATGAGTGCAGCCGACACTGTAGCTACTTGGGCTACGGAAAAATACTTTGTAATGGGCAATTTGAGTAATTTACCTCATCTTCTGACCTAGATGGTTAAAGCGTTGGCTATACTCCAGCCCTGCTCTTGCTGTCCCCACTTCCTAGTCCTTCTGATTTATTTGCAACTGCGTCATTTAAATCTGCTTGAAGTGAATGAATGTCCTCTTTAAGACATTTGACGGCTAAAAGGAAATTAAACTTTTAAAAAATTTGTATACAGAGGGAATACGGTATGATGGTGGGCACTATAGTAAAGTTATTCGTTGTCATCCTCCTGAGACTATCTACTCAGTTTTTATGTGTTATACAATAGTCTAACTTAGCATTAAGTATCACCCACTCCTAACCTTTTTAATTGACACTAGGTGCAATATGTAACTAGAAGCCAATCGTAAACCTTATCATAGCTGTAATCCTTATCTAGAGTTTAAACACCACTTTAGGCCAAATCGAGTAACACATCTACCATAGCCAACTTCGTACACAACTGACATGTTATAGTCATTTTAGTGTCCGCCTATCAATGAAACCTTTATGTATCTAGTTTTTAGATAATTTGAGAGGTGTCCCTTGAACCACTTATGTCATCTACGTTTTCATTATCTCGGTGTACTTCCTATTTAAAATGATTCGTTTCCCTTTTTTTCGGATAAAGTTTTCCGCTCACTGAAATTTTACGTAAGTTGCCATATTTACGTTGTGTTTATTTATCAAAAAAGCCACGAAGCAAGAATATAACAAAGGACGATTTGTCATATAGCTGTTAACCGCATTGCTGTTCGACCCCGCGTGGAACATAGCTTCCAGAGCACTCCATATTACCTGCGTGCTTGCAGTCACTAGCTGAAACGGCTGCAGTAGACGGTGCATTTCGGTTGTTTGGTTGAATATTAGCTCCCCCTTAAAAGATCTATCCCATGCTCTAAAGCAGCGTCAAACTGCGATAACTCTTCATTTTGACTCTCATGAAACATCTGTCAGCTCTAGATTCCTGTGCAGCACCCAACAGAAATCGGCCTCACGTCGGCTTCTGCATCAATTGTCATTATGAGGTGACTTGATTTGAACAAGCTGCTGGTGTATGTGAAAGGTTTGTGGGAACGAGGCCGTTATAACGGAAATTCCTGATGCTTTGGTAGTTGTGTTTTCGTAGTTTGGCAACTAACAGGGTAATTCGGTCCTACTCAAGACTGAGAGTAGGCCTGAAACTCGTAGTCCTCAATGGGCTTTTAATTCAATCGCACTCATGTCAAATCTGATGCCCCCTAAATGAGGCTTGGCATCTAAGGCAGGGTAAGACACACTGTTTGGCTCTTTCTCCACCACTGCGTTTACACCCACCTCCGGTCGTCTTGACTTTGTCTTGGAGCGGGGTAGGTGTGTAAAGAGCGAGTTGGCTTCAGCGCAAGTTTGCTTAACTGTAAATAAATCATGCGCATGTCACGACTGCGCTTGCCTCATGGTATTTTGGTGGGTTTAGTCGTTCGTGACAGTCGGACCATCGTAACCGCAAGTAGGTAAATTATTTATCGTTTTGTTTTTTTGCGTATTTTAAGCTGCTGTGTGTATTTTCTTCTGGATATTTTCGTTCCTCTGCTGTGTTGTGCTCTTTTTATCCTCATTTCTTGTTCCTCTTTTTAATCAGTCAAAGTGGTCACAATTAGTTGCAGCGCTTTGCGGCCTCAGGGTATTCCTTTACTGACTCCGTTTTTCTGATAACCTTTTCGGATTCCAGTTGTTCGCTCTGTTGCTTGGCTCGGTTTTCCTAAAATTGCAGATTCCGACAGATAAATGGTAGGTTCGTGGTTTATTTAAAAAGGGTCTAGGGATGTACATAAATGTGTAACAATTATTTCAATGTATTTTTTGTCGGTAGCCAATGTTGCATCGAATGTAGAACGAGAAAACACTGGTTTTAAATACGCGACGCTAACTGCCCTACTCGGTCTTCTAACTCCCTGCCAGGAGCACGCGTTGTTTCTGCTGCTACAAACAATACCAAAGGTTGTGTGATCTCAATTATCTGTAAAGCAGACACAGGCCTCTCCTTTTGCCTTTGAGCGCCAGGCATTAACATAGTGATGAACGCCAATAATCGTCAAGGATGGAAAGTCAGTAGCCATTCCTTATTGATCTATCAGCGCTTCTAGCCAGTTGGTCTGACAGTTCAGTCAGGGCTAATTTTTTTCCACGAGAATTGAAGCATAAGGCCATTCTTTCTGAATATCGATCTGACGCTCTAGGACTGGAATTATTTACACCGCTTACCGATCCTCTTTGATTGCAGGATGAAACAGATTCCGCCTTATTCAAATATACTTTCTGATCCTTATAAATATGAATCTTTACTTTTATTTTAGGTTCTGGACTCTCGAGACATGGAGCGGATGGAAGTGGATTGGGATATTGCCACGGAGGTGGCTAAAGCTTCAGGAACCGATCAAAGGGCTGCCTCCAAAGTTATAGCTCTTATTGATGGAGGAAATACCCTGCCGTTTATTGCTCGATATCGAAAGGAGGTTACTGGAAATATGGAGCCAGATAGCATCAGGCGCATCAAGGCGAAACTTGCTGCCTGCAGGTGAGTTTCATTTTTAAGGCACTGACAGTCACTCTCTAGAGAAGTCATTGACAAAATTGACAAAGCTTTTAAGCTGCTAAGTTCCAAGGGTGCTCTATCGGAAGAGGCTGCTAAGAACCTGCGCCAGTGTCGAACCCTGGACGAAGTTTCACTCATCGTAGTTCAGCTGTTCCGATGACCTGTTTAGACTGAACCGTATGTAGAAAAAGGCCCTCGAACGCTCGCCGCAAAAGCCATAGCTGCCGGCCTGGAACCGGTCGCCCTAGACGTTCTGAAGAGCGGACGCTTAATTAACTTGACATCGGCAGCTGGTTATTATAAAGGTAAGACTTTGTCTGGATAGTTAATCGTTTAGACTTATTCGCAGGGAAATTTTCTAAAGGCTCCCATGTGTGATTATTATTATTTTCTTATATAAGTTGAACTAAGGAGCCTTTTTCGACTCTATTTTTCCCACTTGTCCATATCTCCACTACCAAAGACTTCAAGCGCGGAGGCGTTTGGTCTTGGTTTGAACAGAAGTCCTATTTTCTCACTTTTAGTCGAGAAGGATGCTGTGGGAGATATTTCGGCCGGTGTATCACATATAATCTCTGGAACTGTTGCAAAAGATTTAAACGTACTAAGATTTGCTGAGGAAATGTAAGTTTTGTTCGTAGTAATTTCTTCGTTATGCTCTTGCCCGCATTCGCTGTTTTTTTTCTGCTGACAGATGTGCTCGCCAGCCCCCTGTTTTAGAAACTACTGGGTGTCCATCTTCCGAGCCAGCGTCATTTGCGAATGCCACACGATCAAAAGCGAAGCGTCCCACCCCGCCGAACTTCGCGAGAGATCTAAAGAAGTTTGAGAAGTACTTCAATTTCTCCAAAAGAATTGACCACATGGCTCCCCACCAGGTAACTTCGCACGAAAAAATTAAAGTTGTATTCTTTATCATCGAAAACAATAGTTCTATCTTCCTATTTTATGTCCTGCCTAAAATGCTGTTCATTAAAGCCTTCTTATATTGAAGATGAGGTTAATATCCTCAAGCGGAACCACTGACAAGCAATATTCTACACGAGGCAGTAAATTTTGATACGTAGATTGTGAATATATGAAGAGCATGGATCCTGAAACAATCTACAACTTTCAGTGGTCCATGTCTGAAAAGCATCACTCAAATAAGTTGGGGCGATCATTTGGTTGTGAATAAAGGATGCCACAAGTTCTACATCCGCTGGCCTTTAGTTCTATAACTGTGTAAGAGAAATACGGAGACGGTTTCCTGCATTAAAATATGTTGTTGTTGAGGATTTGCAAGCTTTCACGTTAACTGATTTAAGATCAGGTCAGCAGACCCAACCTTTTGCTGGATGCGTTTTGCTTTCTACTCACGTATTCGTGCGCTGTCGAAAACCAATTACTGGCCATGTTTGAGGCTGTGCAAGACAGTTCGTTTTCGACGATATGCACCGTGTGCTCCATAGCAGGGTGAACACAGAGACGGTGACTTGCGCGTGAATTAGTTTATAGTGATAGAAGCCTTGCATATCGCACCGTTTCTTCCGTCATCCACCTGGGCCCGGTTAGCTGACAGTCAGTAAGATTGGAGCCGGGATCGGGCGCAATGGCGGACAAGACTAAACAGCCCGTCTACGCGTACCGCACACGCCTGGTCCGCGCATGATGGACCAGGTTTTCACAATAAAGAGGCGGATTCCATCCCAACATAGTGAAGCTGTTATAGAGGGAAAATTAAGGAGCCATTGCGGCCTTTCTCCGTCTTGAGAGGAGTACCGAGTTATTCTGTCAGTTGGCAGCCTTCCGAGTGACGACTTTTGGCATTCTATGATAACTAAAAAGCGCGCTATAATGAGGGATATGCGTTGTGTGCCCTGAGGACGCCATCCCCAGTGTCTACCTCTCTCCCTCCTCGCCCGGACACCAGTCGATTGTTCGAGGCGGTCAGCTAGGCCCAGATGAGTGGCTTAGTGTAAACCTGCGCTTGGACATTCACAGCAACCCGTAACCAAACATCCTTTCGTCCCACTACCAGTTAGCGCCCGTGCACCTGTGTCCGTGATTGGTTTTCTGTCGTGTGGCAATATCTAACCGGACGCTTGTGACAGTTAATGAGCTCCAAATTTGCTAATATACCTATGCAATGGCTGATCCTTCGGTTGCATGAGGAAGCAGCTGATTGCCTCCTTTTGTGTGTGTCTCTACTCCGAATTGGTTTCTCTTCATGTGGGTTTTGTGATCTTCATAGTGCAAGACACAACCAAGTTCGAGTTTTGTTTCCGATTTTCCGCGGTAGCCTTATGTCTTCGATAGAGCCCTTTTTTATTTAAACTCTGAGGATGTCCTTTAGGCAGAAAATGTCACGGAAACCTGCGACCCTTCGGCTGCAAATGCAGCGCATGCCATTTCATTGCAGCACTGTTTGGAAGCAGACGCACTTGTATGGTTGCTGTCATGGTAGAGGCTCCTCCTTAATCCTTTGTTTGAAAATTCACTTCAAGTTACCGGAATTTGTCCACTATCTCAGCCAATCTACAATCTACCACCACTGGGCGGTAAATCATGAATGTTCTTCTTGGCCATTTTATTTACTCTAGGACCCGCATCGGCTTCTTACCTACCCACCTAAGACAGCACACTGTATGTTATGAAAGGTGTTGGCCACTGCCGTGATGTCAGCAGCTAAGATTCGTAATCCACAGACCCCTACTGAAATATACGGGTTGTCATGTAGTTTAATTGCATTAACGAATGAACCCACTTTTGACGGATCCTGGAGATGATCTCGAAAAAGCAATTTCCTCTCCATTTTGTCTGGCTTTGCTCCTAGCTTTTGTATCGGTAAGCGTGAACTAAACTCATAGCGCCCCCCATTTCGTCCATCACAGAGAGTCCCGATGCACGAGTCAGTGCAGAGGACGCCGAAAAGGCAAAATTAAATTACCGATTTCAGTGGTCCCAACTTGGGGGAGCAGAGGGGGGAGGGCGGGCAGGAGATCAGTGAAAAGATAGTTGTGAACAAATCCAAACGCACCCTGCCGAACACCGAAATGACTCCTGGCGTGTTTGGCGGTTTCGATGCAGACAAATGTGATCCAAAACTTCAACATCAGCCCCCATTCCGATAGGCTTTATATATATATATATATATATATATATATATATCGGGTAAATAATTTCTGAAATTATTAAGTACAGGACATGGAGTCAGGTGATTCGGACATGACTTTTTAGGGTCAGACCCGAAATTTTTAATGAACATTTGGGTCGAAGACAATCAACCACTGTGGAATAACCACGTAATGCCCATTCTACAAACAAGTAGTACTACAAGTAGCTAGTACCTATGTCGGAAGTACGGTATAACGTCTTTGCCATATATATATATATATATATATACAACTGGAACCTTGATAAAAAAGGTGTTGTCTTCAAAATCCCATGTTCCGGTTGTAATGCCGTTTATTGTAGGCAAACTGGGAAATATGTCTCAACCCGCCTACACGAACATCAGTTGGCGGTTAGAAGACGAGACAATTTATACCTAGTGGCTATGCATACACTATATATATCGCATTTATCATCTCCTGACGAAGACGTAGAAGAGGGGGGCGAGTTCATGGACCAAATTGTATTTGTACTAACGTTTCGAAAGCCTTCTCGCTTCCATCATCAGAGTATAGTGCTTGCTGCTCCTGGTGGTCTTGGGTTAGTCAGTCTTGCCGCGTGCCTCGTATTATATCCATGGTGGACGCGTGAACTTTGACCTGCCTGTTCGCTGCTGACTTCCTTAGACCTCCCCGAGGTTGAACGCCGGCGGGCTCGCGTGATCGCTTTCCCCTTTGGAGCCGTCGTACGGTTGGCAAGGCAGCGTGCCTGTTGGCCTCCCCCACGTCAGTCAGCGGACTGATCAGTCGTTACTGCTCTCGTGAGTTGTTCTCCGTTTTACGGGTGCATTGGCGAGGCAGTGTTTGACTTTGGTGATGTGACCTTCGGCCGCCACCCCGCTTTTCCGTGAGCGTGGGCTCTCGGTTCCGTGTGCTCGTTTGCCTTATTGGCCCTGGCCGAACTGATCCGAGCCTTGTACGAAGCGCCTGGTAGTCGGGATGTAAGTCTATAGCTCGGTTGAGTGTGCCAATCGAGGACCAACTCTCGAGCACCAGTCTGGCCATCTTCTCATTGGCTCGGCCAATCACCCTCGTTTTCTCAAAGGCGAAATCGTGGTTCAGCTGTTGTGCGTGACCATAAACCAAAGATTACTTGTGTTTGCGGTTGATTGCAAGTCGATGTTCATGCAACCTTGGCCCAGGCGCTTGCCCGTTTCACCAACATACCTTGCATCAAAATCTTGGCATGGTATGCTTTAGACCACTGCTGATTGTTCTGTTACTGGTAGCGGGTCTTTGGGCCTCATGACTTGCTGTCTGATAGTGCATACCGGTTTATGAGCCACGCCAATCCCAAAAGGTTTTAGGATTCTTGCCGTCGCCTCTGAAACTTTCCTCATACAGGGAATTGCGAGCCAAAACTTTTGCTTCTTTTCGCTCGACCGCTCAAACTGAGGCTTCATGAGGCATTTGCAGATGAAGGACTTGGGATAACCGTTGGCTGTAAAAAGGGAATGTAAGTACTCCATCTCCTTCTTCCCACTGTCGTCGCTGCAGTGGGTTTGAGCACGTCGGACGAGGGTTCTGACACAACTGCGTTTGTGGCCAACATGGTGGTTTCTTCGGAAATGTGTTGTTTGCCTTACGGTAGACCGTTGTCCTTATCTTCCCGTCTGCCAGCTTTGTAACTTGGATGTCAAGTAAAGGCAAATGATTGTCTACTTCTTCCATACCAGTTCATATATATATATATATATATATATGGAATGGAACCGACAAAGACAAGGGAGACCGGAATGGCCATTTCTGGCTTATTAGCCGTCATCAGCCAGTCATACCCAATCCCAAGTGTGGCACACCTGGGATTCGAACCCGGGACCTTTGGTATTTGAGTCGAACGCTCTACCATTTGAGCCACGGGCTCGTTGTTTTGTCGGTTGTGATCGGGAATATGATGATAGTGTGGGGCTCACCGATCTGCTTAAGGAACATGCATGTTCCGGAATGGCCATTTCTGCCATTCCGATCTCCCTTGTCTTTGTCGGTTCCATTCCATCATATGCTACACGTCGCTATGCGACCGCCTGCGAGGGCTCTAGTCTGAGCTCCAGGGCACAACGGAACATGCATGTTCCTTAAGCAGATCGGTGAGCCCCACACTATCATTATATATATATATATATATATATATATATATATATATATATATATATATATATCGAGCTCATCATCCCCCGAAGAAGACGAAGAAGAAGGGACGAGTTCATGGACCGGAATGTATTTGGACTGACGTTTCGGAAACCCCCTTGTTTCCATCATCAGAGTTCTGTGGTTCTGCTGGTCTTGACTTTTTCAGCCTTGACGCCTGCCTGGTATTATACCCCTGCTCGGAGTATGAACTTTGACCTCCCTGTTTGCTGCTGATCAGGTTTAATCTCTCCCTCGCGTGACATAAGTACATTTTGCTGCCGTCATATTTGTTGGCAAATCAGCGTGAATGGTGGTCTGTCTCTCGTCAGCCAACGGACTGATCAGTCGTTGACGGCCGCGTGAGTTAATTTCGGCCTCGTGGGCGTGGTGGTGAGTTGGTGTTCCACGCCGTTACGTGGCCTCCGGCCGGCTCCTCTCTTCTTTTCCTCTAGTGTCCGTTGTCCGCCATGCTTGGTTTTGCTCGACTGTCCCATTGGCCCTGCCCGAACTGACTCGAGCCTTTTGCGTATCACCTGGTAGGCGGGATGCAAGTCTATGGCTCTGTTAAGTGTGCCCGTTGAGGACCAACTTTCGAGCAGCAGTCTGGCCATCTTATCGTTGGCTCGGCCGATTACCCTCGTTTTCTCAAAGGCGAAATATGGTTCTTCTGTTGTATGTGGCCATAGACCATAGACAGCTTGTCCTTGCGGTTGATTTCAGGCTGGTGTTCATGCAATCTTGTGCCAAGGCGTTTGCCCGTTTCACCAACATACCTTGCATCACAGCTTTGGCATGGTATGCTGTAAAGTACCGCTGATTGCTCTGTCATTGGTAGCGGTTCTTTGGGCCTCATTATGCGCTGTCTGATTGTTGCTCCAGGCTTATGAGCCACACCGATCCCGAAAGGTTTCAGGATTCTTGCTGTCGCCTCTGATACGTTCTTCACATAAGGGATTGCGAGCCAGAACTTCGGGTCTTCTCCTTTCGATCGCTCATGGTTGGGCTTCCTAAGACACTTGCGTATAAAGGGCTTCGGATAACCGTTGGCTTCAAATAGGGCATGCAGGTACTTAGTCTCCTCCTTCTTCCCACTGTCGTCGCTGCAGTGTGTTTAAACGCGTTGGAAGAGGGTTCTGACACAACTGCGTTTGTGAGCAACGGGGTGGTTGCTTCTGAAGTGGAGGATACGCATGGTGTTAGTTGCCTTCCGGTAGACCATTGTCCTTATTTTCCCGTCTGCCAGCTTAGTCACTTGTATGTCGAGAAAGGGCAACTGATTGTTGACCTCTTCTTCCATAGTAAACTGGATGTCGGGAAAGATGGAGTTCAAAAGTGTCTTGAAGGACTGCACTTCGCTCCGTTTGATGATGACGAAAGTGTCGTCAGCGTATCTGGCCCAGAATTTTCGGGGGGAAGAGCTGAAGACTAGTCGCTCGAGCCTCTGCAAGACTGCTTCTGCAATCAGTCCGGATAGAGGTGAGCCCATTGGTGTCCCCTTCTTTTGTTCGTAAACTTGGCCGTTGAAATTGAAGAAAGTTTTAAGACACAATCGCAGGAGCTCGATGATGTGCACACGTTTGAGCTGTTGGTTGGTTTCATCGTATTTTTCTCGGAGAAGACCGTCAATATTGTCGATAGCCAGATCGTGCGGAATAGAGGTGAACAATGAGATCACGTCAAATGACACCATTACCTCATCTGCCTCCACTCCCAGGTGTTGGATGCGGGACAAAAAATCTTCAGCAGACTTTACTGTACACTTTGAATCTTCAGTAAGGAAACACAATCGCTGATAGAGCCACTTTGACAACCCAAAAGTTGGGGTGCCGCGTAAAGATACGATGGGTCGTAATGGCACTCCGGGCTTGTGCACCTTTGGTAGACCATAGATACGTGCCATCGCAGCATCAGTGACTTTTGCAGCCAGTGCTTCCTTCCTCGTCAGGGCTCCTGTCTTCCTCAACTTGTCTATCGTCATGTTAATAATATTTTCGAGCTTTTTGAACTCGCTGGCACTCGATGGCACATAAGATTCCTTGTCCATCAATAGATTTTCCAGCTTCTTGCAGTACTCGACCTTATCCATGACGACCGTTGAGCGCCCCTTGTCAGCAGGCAGGGTGACGATATCCTTCATATTTCGTATTCTCAGAAGTTCTCGGACTTCTGATGCCGAAATCGTCACCTGACGTTTGTGTTGGAGGAGTAAAGATGAAACTTGTTGCCGCATGGCATTTTTGCACTCCTCATCTGCCTCGCATTTCTGAAGCGCCGATTCGAATGATGCAATGAAGTCTTCTGTTCGAGCATCACTTGTATTGAACTTGGCCGCCAAGTGACGCCAAGTTTACGAACAAAAGAAGGGGACACCAATGGGCTCACCTCTATCCGGACTGATTGCAGAAGCAGTCTTGCAGAGGCTCGAGTGACTAGTCTTCAGCTCTTCCCCCCCGAAATTCTGGGCCAGATACGTTGACGACACTTTCGTCATCATCAAACGGAGCGAAGTGCAGTCCTTCAAGACACTTTTGAACTCCATCTTTCCCGACATCCAGTTTACTATGGAAGAAGAGGTCAACAATCAGTTGCCCTTTCTCGACATACAAGTGACTAAGCTGGCAGACGGGAAAATAAGGACAATGGTCTACCGGAAGGCAACTAACACCATGCGTATCCTCCACTTCAGAAGCAACCACCCCGTTGCTCACAAACGCAGTTGTGTCAGAACCCTCTTCCAACGCGTTTAAACACACTGCAGCGACGACAGTGGGAAGAAGGAGGAGACTAAGTACCTGCATGCCCTATTTGAAGCCAACGGTTATCCGAAGCCCTTTATGCGCAAGTGTCTTAGGAAGCCCAACCATGAGCGATCGAAAGGAGAAGACCCGAAGTTCTGGCTCGCAATCCCTTATGTGAAGAACGTATCAGAGGCGACAGCAAGAATCCTGAAACCTTTCGGGATCGGTGTGGCTCATAAGCCTGGAGCAACAATCAGACAGCGCATAATGAGGCCCAAAGAACCGCTACCAATGACAGAGCAATCAGCGGTACTTTACAGCATACCATGCCAAAGCTGTGATGCGAGGTAATTTGGTGAAACGGGCAAACGCCTTGGCACAAGATTGCATGAACACCAGCCTGAAATCAACCGCAAGGACAAGCTGTCTATGGTCTATGGCCACATACAACAGAAGAACCATATTTTCGCCTTTGAGAAAACGAGGGTAATCGGCCGAGCCAACGATAAGATGGCCAGACTGCTGCTCGAAAGTTGGTCCTCAACGGGCACACTTAACAGAGCCATAGACTTGCATCCCGCCTACCAGGTGATACGCAAAAGGCTCGAGTCAGTTCGGGCAGGGCCAATGGGACAGTCGAGCAAAACCAAGCATGGCGGACAACGGACACTAGAGGAAAAGAAGAGAGGAGCCGGCCGGAGGCCACGTAACGGCGTGGAACACCAACTCACCACCACGCCCACGAGGCCGAAATTAACTCACGCGGCCGTCAACGACTGATCAGTCCGTTGGCTGACGAGAGACAGACCACCATTCACGCTGATTTGCCAACAAATATGACGGCAGCAAAATGTACTTATGTCACGCGAGGGGAGAGATTAAACCTGATCAGCAGCAAACAGGGAGGTCAAAGTTCATACTCCGAGCAGGGGTATAATACCAGGCAGGCGTCAAGGCTGAAAAAGTCAAGACCAGCAGAACCACAGAACTCTGATGATGGAAACGAGGGGGTTTCCGAAACGTCAGTCCAAATACATTCCGGTCCATGAACTCGTCCCTTCTTCTTCGTCTTCTTCGGGGGATGATGAGCTCGATAAGATATCTGGACCTCGAATCTTCACTCATATTGCTTTATATATATATATATATATATATACTCAAGTGACACCAACCCGTCGTCAGACGAAATGAACAGAGGAGAAAGGGAAGTGGCGCGACAGGACAGATGACAGTTCGACCGTCGATTTCGACGAGGTCCACCGTATGCTCCACACCAGGTGGTGCAGGGACGGTGACTTGCGCGTGAATTAGTTTTTAGTGATAGTAGCCTTGCGCTGCAGCTACCGCACTCTCTCCTCCTCCCCCACCTGAGCCCGGTGTCAAGACAGAGTCAAGAAGACCGGAGATGGGAGAGGGCGCAGGTGGCTGGCGCGGCCGGAGCCGCCCCTGGGCGTGCCACCACACCTGGCTCGGATCCCACGGAGTGAGAGTGCCATAAAGGCCACATTAAGAAGGAGCCATTGCAACCTGACTCTCAGTCCGCCAGTCAGCCACTCCACACAAAACACACATTGGGCTGACCACGCGGTCCGAGTTATCCCGTCAGTTGGCAACCTTCCAAGCCACGGCTTTTAGCGCACCGTGATAGTTTCAAGCGCGTCAGATTGTTTATAGTGAGGAATATGCACTGAGCTGTCGACCTCACTCTCTCCCCACCCCCACAGTCAGACTACTGTCCGAGCCGGTCAGTTGCCTGATGTGGGAGTGGGCGCATTGGCTGACGGATCGGCGTACCCGTCTTCGCGCGCCACAGCACGACCTGGCCCCCATAACGCACACACCAGGATTCACAAACTCAGGGGATATGGAGCAGCCATTGCCGTCTGACTCCCAGTCCACTGGTCAGCCACTCGACACACACAGCATATACACTGAGCCGACGGCGTGGTCTGGTGGAAGCGTCAGATTGGCAGACTTCCCAGCCACGGTTTCTAGGAAACCGTGATATACTCTGGTAAATGGTGATTGTGAGGGTGTAGTCGATGTATTGGTGTAGGTAGTGTGTGCTGATGTAGCTTAGCCTCCGGTGGTTTACCGGAGGTTGTCGTGGAGGTGCATGTGTCCTAAGAGGCCCATGCGGTGTGTAAATGTGCGGGAGCAAGGAGGTCAGTGAAGGCGGGCGCGTCGACTATATGTCGGAGCCCCAGGCACTGGTTCACCAGCCTCCGTGCGATGGATTCGCAGGTGACCGACCAGGCCGATGCGTGAGTTGAAGTTGCGGGCGCAGTGTGGGCAGGAGAAATCGGTAGAGGCTGGGGCGATGTCATTCGTGGTAGTGGGGGTGGCGGTTGCGCTAAGGATGGCAGGAGCGGAGGGTGTGCATGGTGTATCGGTGTTGTCGGCATTGTGGTGAATTCAGCTGTCATGGATGCGCATGTGACCGAATAGGCCCATGCGATGAGTGAATGCGCGAGTACAGTGAGGGCAGTGGAGGCGACGATCTCTGCTGTGTGATGGTGTTCCAGGCACTGGCTCACCGGTCTCTGTACGATGTATTCGCAAGTGACCGACCAGGCCGATGCGTGAGGTGAATGTGCGGTCGCATTGAGTACAGCTTAGGAAAGACTCCCCATCGCTGATGGTGGTTGTGGTGGTAGAAGTGAAGGCGAAGGCAATGGTGGTTGCGGTGGTGGGGGTAACAGGCGATGAGTAGATGGATGTGGTCTCTATGATGGTGGGAGTAATGGAATTGATGTCAGGAGTGAGGGTGGGGGAGTCAGAATGAGGGTTGGCAGAATTTGACGTAGAAATTGGAATTGTCGGGATTGTTGGTGCATTGCGTCCGAAGATGTCCGACCAGGCCGATTCGCGCGCGGAAGATGCGTTGACAGCGCGGGCATGTTGGCAGGGCCTGGGCATTGACGGTGTTGGTGCGGGGGCGCTGGTGACTTTCGTGCCGCTCTTTTGGCCTTGGCGGCGGCGATCCGGTTGGCCTCGTAGATTGCTGAACCAGTCTTCACTGATCTTCTCCATGCCGGTCTATCCTGGGCGAGGTCTTCCCAGGTCGCCGAGTTGATTTGCAGTTGCTTCAGCGATTTCTTCAAAGTGTCCTTGTAGCGTCGTTTTTGACCCCCCTGCCGACGAGAACCCGTAGCGACATCTCCGTAGAAAAAGTCGTTTGGGTAGTCGCTCGTCGTCCATTCTTACCAAGTGACCGCTCCATCGCAGCTGCACTTTGCCTCAGCATGGCATGGATGCTGAGGATTCCGGTCCGCTCCAGGACTTCCGTGTCCGGGATCCTGTCTTGCCATCTCAGCTTCAGTATTCTGCGGAGGCAGCTGAGATGAAAGTGATTCAGCTTCCTGGCTTGGTTCGAGTAGACGGTCCAGGTTTCCGCTCCGTAAAGGAGTGTCGACAAGACGACGGCCTTGTACATCTTCAGGTTTGTGTTCGGGTGAATACCGTGTGCGATTCCACACGGAGGCCTGCAGCCGGCCGAAGGCCTGACTAGCTTTGGAAATCCGTTGGGCAACCTCGTCATCGATTCTCGTGTTGCGCGAAATCGTGCTTCCTAGATAAGCGAAGGTCTCCACGTTTTTGAGTTGAGCACCGTTGACATTGATTCGAGGAGCATTGTATTCCGCGCTGGGTGGCGGCTGGTGCATGACAACCGTTTTGGCTGTACTGATTGTTAATCCAAAATCGGCGCAGCCTTCGGCGAAGAGGTCCATGCTCCTTTGCATGTCCTCCTCCGTCACGGTGTTAAGGGCGCAGTCGTCCGCGAAGAGCAAGTCATGGACTGTAGTCGTAGACACGCGCGTTGGAGCCTGCATACGCCGACTGTTGAGAAGGTGCCCGTCAGTTCTGTAGGCGATGCGGATACCAGGCTGCTCATCATGGTAGGCGTCCATCAGCATAGCCGAGAACATGAGACTGAAGAGGGTGGGGGCCAGTACGCAGCCCTGCTTCACTCCGTTGGTCACTGCGAATGCTTCGGATACCGTCCCGTTGTCAGTGACGCGCGCCGACATCCCGTCATGAAGCTGACGCACCATGTGCGTGAACCGCTCAGGACAGCCGAATTTCTGCATGACTTTCCACAGTCCGTCACGATTCACCGTGTCAAAGGCTTTCGTTAGATCCACAAAGGTAGTGTATAGGTGAGTTCGCATCTCCTGACACTTCTCTTGTAGCTGGCGGGCGGCAAAAATCATATCGGTTGTTCCGCGGTGTCGGCGGAAGCCACATTGGCTTTCCGGGAGCAGGCCCTGCTCTAGGTGACCGTTAAGACGATTGAGAAGGATACGGGCGAAGATCTTCCCGGCGATGTTGAGCAACGAGATGCCTCTGTGATTATCACAGAGTTGCCGGTTCCCCTTCCGTTTGTAGAGATGGACGATGGTCGCGTCTTTGAAATCCTGAGGAACTTGTCCTTGGCGCCACATCTCCTGGAACAGTGTTGTGAGTTCTGACATCAGCCGGGGCCCACCGTGCTTGTAGACTTCCGGTGGGATTGCGTCGGATCCCGGTGCTTTACCGCTGGAAATCTGCTGCACGGCCCGGATGGTTTCTGGTAGGGAAGGCGGCAGATCCAGATCATTGTTCGTGTCCAGTTCAGGGAGCCGGTCAATGGCAGCATCGGAGATGGCTGATGAGCAATTAAGGACACTTCTGAAGTGCTCGGCCCAGCGCTTCAGAATTTGCGATTTCTCTGTCAGCAGTGTTGTGCCGTCAGAGCTGAGCAGCGGTGCGGACCCCTTGATACACGGGCCGTAGATGGCTTTGATGGCTTTGAAGAAGTTTTTCATTTCCTTGCGGTCCGCATACCCCTGGATTTCCTCAGCCTTTCGGATCATCCAGGCATCCTGCATCTCCCGCAGCCGTTGTTGTACAAGGCGCCGGCATCTGAAAAAGGCTGCTTTGGTGGCGTCAGTCCGAAGGTCCATGTAGGCTTTGTGTAGTCTATTCTTCTCCGCGAGTAAGTTGCTGATGTCGGCGTCATTGTCGTCAAACCAGTCCTGGTGTCGACGGTGTGCGCGTCCGAGTACATCGAGGGCGGTGGACTGGATGACATTTCGCAGTTGACACCATCGTGTCTCCACGGTAGCGGTATCATCTGGAGCATGCAGGTCCTCCAGTTTCTCGGTTATTTGGTTGCTGAAATCAAAAACAGTGAGCAGGCAAATTTAATAAAAAGAGTATTTAACTTACATGGCGGCCTCTTACCTTGGGGCCTTCGTCGGGGTTGCAGTCGGAGCCTCATCTGAGAAATGACGAGGCGGTGATCTGTCCAACCATCGGCATCGCGGATCGCCTTGGTTACCAGCACGTCCTGTCGATCTCGCCTCCGGACGAGAACATAGTCCAGCAGATGCCAGCGCCGCGACCGAGGGTGCATCCACGTGGCCTTCTCCCGCGTCGGAAGGCGGAAGAAGGTGTTGGACAGCAGGAGACGGTGTTCCGCACACGTGCGCAGAAGAAGGAGGCCGTTATCGTTGCAGCTACCGAGACCGTGGGGACCCAGCACTCCCCTGCCAGGCAGCGTGGTCCGTCCCGACGCGGGCATTGAAGTCACCAAGGACAATTAACTTGTCCTCTTTCGGCACAGTCACCAGCAAGGCGTGCAGGTCTTCGTAGAATTTGTCCTTCGCCGCATCAGAGCTCGTCATTGGGGAGCGTAGGCGCTGATGATGGTGGCGAACTGGTCTCCCCGAAGAGGCAGGCGGAGGCTCATCAGGCGATCATTGATACCCTGCGGCAGACAGGGCAGACGTCCCACGATGTCGTTCCGGATGGCAAAGGCAACACCAGCGTCGCGTCGCTCTGCCTTTGGCCGGCCGCTCCAGAAGAAAGTGTATCCGGCCCCCACCTCCTCCAGCTGACCCTGCTCAGAGAATCGGGTCTCGCTGAGAGCAGCAATGTCCACCTTATAGCGCGCCAGTTCCCGAGCGACTAGCGCCGTCCTTCGTTCCGGCCGGTTGCTCCTAGGATTGTCTAAAAGGGAGCGAACATTCCAGGCTGCTAGTGTGAACGGACTCACACGAGCAGCCTGAAGAGTATGGCGAGGGGATGGGGACGGGGGTATTGTTGTTTGTTTGAGTTTTACGACCGCGTAGTTTGCGATCTGCGAGCCGCGGCCGGCTGCAGAAGACGTGAGACCCAGCATTTTTTTAGGGCACATTTTCTAGCCCCTTCCTCCGCGAGGAGGCAAGCAGTGCTATCCCTAAATAGGGCTGCTCGGACATCCCAGACGGCTGCCGAACTCCACTATGGGTCACGGATTTTGTTTTTAGTGGGAGAACGACCCGAGTTAGTCTGGGCCGCCTACGGGGTTGCTGTCGCCCCCCACCGTAGGACTTTTTGAGAGGGGAGGTGGGAAGTTCGGGAGTCAGACATACCGAGTGTGGAGGCACACACAACCCCGGAGACCCTCACCTGGTTTAGCCCGCCGGTCGTGACGGTTGCCCGGGGTGTGGCCGCTGGGAAGAACCCAACTTCGAGGAGCCACAGGTGAGAGTTGGGTACCAGTTAGAGGCGGCCACAGGAGCATTCACCACCTGTACGAGACAAATGGAGCGACCAAATGCAAGCTGTGTGGTGCTGCCCCTAACTAGTACCCCTACACCCCGACAGGACAGATAGTGACAAACAAACAGCTGGTGTGAGTGGGTGGTGGGTGGACCATAAATCGGGGCATGTTTTGGGACGGGGGAGGTGAGGAGAGAACAATTACATTGGCTTGTTTTGGGAGGTGGGCGGCGAGTAACTACGGCCGGCTAGATTATCGATCATGGTTCCGGTTTTGATGTAGGGGGCATTGCGTTGGTTGGAGGAGTCAGAATGTTTAATTGCAGTTGGCGAAAAGTGAGATGAAAAGCCGCAAGGATAAGCAGTCGTTGCTAGGGGGTGGGCACTCGTTAGTAAATCGTGCACGTAATCCTTCGTAATGAGCATCTAGGTCAACGTGGCGGTTAATGCTAGTTGTGCTAGAGTGCCAAGCTTCGAGGAATTCTCGAGCTTGTTTGGTGTTGGCCATGGCGATCACTTTGGTACCGTCCCAATTGAAGCGATGGTCGCATTCAAGGGAGTGCTAAAACACGAGTGATAAGGGGTCACGTCGGCGAATGGCTATCTTATGTTCGTTGATGCGAGTCCCAAGACGTCGGCCTGTATGGTCAATGTAAACAGAAGGGTTGTTGGTGCACGGTATGCGGTAAATGACATTGCTTAAATGTTCTTTTGGTAGGGGGTCCTTTACTCTGCATAGGGTTGCGCGTATGGAGGACGCAGGCTTGTGGGCGACAGAGATGCCAAAGTGACTTTATTGTCGAGAGATTGTTTTGGAAACACCTTGAATGTAAGGTAAGGAATAAAATTTCCGTGGCACTATATATCCTTTAGAAACAAGGTTCTGCGTTTTTCTCTGGCGTCGAAGACAATTTTTCACGAAGCTCGTTGGGTATCCCTTGGACCGGAAGAACTGATACAAATACGATAATTCTTTCTTAAGAAAGTCATCGCTGCTGCAATAGTGGAAGGCCCGATGGAAAAGGGTGCGAACGCAGATTCTTTTGTGGACCGCAGGGTGGTTACTTGCGTAGTTAAGCACGATTTCTGCAGTAGAGTCCTTTCGGTGGACGCTTGTTGCGAGTCCACCATCACTGAGTCGTTGTATGTTCACGTCTAGGTATGGTATTGTATCTCTTGTTGCAGCTTCGCGTGTAAATTTTATAGTCGGGAAGACCCCATTCAGACTCTGGTGCAATTGCTCAACGTCGCAAGTCTTTATGACACATATATATATATATATATATATATATATATGATAGTGTGGGGCTCACCGATGTGCTTAAGGAACATGCATGTTCCGTTGTGCCCTGGAGCTCAGACTAGAGCCCTCGCAGGCGGTCGCATAGCGACAAGTCGGTTCCATTCCATATATATGTATATATATATGTGGAATGGAACCGACAAAGACAAGGGAGACCGGAATGGCCATTTCTGGCTTATTAGCCGTCATCAGCCAGTCATACCCAATCCCAAGTGTGGCTCAAATGGTAGAGCGTTCGACTCAAATACCAAAGGTCGCGGGTTCGAATCCCAGGTGTGCCACACTTGGGATTGGGTATGACTGGCTGATGACGGCTAATAAGCCAGAAATGGCCATTCCGGTCTCCCTTGTCTTTGTCGGTTCCATTCCATCATATGCTACACGTCGCTATGCGACCGCCTGCGAGGGCTCTAGTCTGAGCTCCAGGGCACAACGGAACATGCATGTTCCTTAAGCAGATCGGTGAGCCCCACACTATCATCATATTCCCGATCACAACCGACAAAACAACGAGCCCGTGGCTCAAATGGTAGAGCGTTCGACTCAAATACCAAAGGTCGCGGGTTCGAATCCCAGGTGTGCCACACTTGGGATTGGGTATGACTGGCTGATGACGGCTAATAAGCCAGAAATGGCCATTCCGGTCTCCCTTGTCTTTTTCGGATCCATTCCATCATATGCTACACGTCGCTATGCGACCGCCTGCGAGGGCTCTAGTCTGAGCTCCAGGGCACAACGGAACATGCATGTTCCTTAAGCAGATCGGTGAGCCCCACACTATCATCACATTCCCGATCACAACCGACAAAACAACGAGCCCGTGGCTCAATGGTAGAGCGTTCGACTCAAATACCAAAGGTCGCGGGTTCGAATCCCAGGTGTGCCACACTTGGGATTGGGTATGACTGGCTGATGACGGCTAATAAGCCAGAAATGGCCATTCCGGTCTCCCTTGTCTTTGTCGGTTCCATTCCATCATATGCTACACGTCGCTATGCGACCGCCTGCGAGGGCTCTAGTCTGAAGCTCCAGGGCACAACGGAACATGCATGTTCCTTAAGCAGATCGGTGAGCCCCACACTATCATCATATTCCCGATCACAACCGACAAAACAACGAGCCCGTGGCTCAAATGGTAGAGCGTTCGACTCAAATACCAAAGGTCGCGGGTTCGAATCCCAGGTGTACACTTGGGATTGGGTATGACTGGCTGATGACGGCTAATAAGCCGAAATGGCCATTCCGGTCTCCCTTGTCTTTGTCGGTTCCATTCCATCATATGCTACACGTCGCTATGCGACCGCCTGCGAGGGCTCTAGTCTGAGCTCCAGGGCACAACGGAACATGCATGTTCCTTAAGCAGATCGGTGAGCCCCACACTATCATATATATATATATATATGTATGAAAGTGTGGTGTTCACCGATCTCGTTAAGGAACACTTATGTTCCGTTGTGCCTTGGAACTCACTTTAGAGCCCTCGCGGGCAGTCGCATTGCGACTTGACATGTATATTGATAAGATGGAACCGACATAGACAAGGGAGACCGGAATGGCCATTTCTGGCTTATTAGCCGTCATCAGCCAGTCATACCCAATCCCAGGTGTGGATCACCCGAGATTCGAACCCGCGACCTTTGGTCATTGAGTGTAACACTACCATTGAGCCACGGACCCGTTGTTTTGTCGGTTGCGATCGGGAATATGGACTATGAAAGTGTGGTGTTCACCGATCTCGTTAAGGAACACTTATGTTCCATTGTGCCTTGGAGCTCACTTTAGAGCCCTCGCGGGCAGTCGCATAGCGACTTGACATATATATTGATAAGATGGAACCGACAAAGACAAGGGAGACCGGAATGGCCATTTCTGGCTTATTAGCCGTCATCAGCCAGTCATACCCAATTCCAGGTGTGGATCACCCGAGATTCGATGTACGAAATATTTAGGGCAACCATTTTGGGAAAATAATTAAAACAGGTAATTTAGTTCGAATCGGTAGCTTTCCTCATAAGAGTAATACGTTTTTGCTTGGTGTAGCAAACTGTTGATGGCACTCCTCTTGTGACGGATCGGGCTGTTGCTCTTATAATGTAAAATAACTTCGGCGTATATTTATTTGCGGTAAACGGATATGTGTAATGTTCTATCAGTTTTTCGCTGTAGGAGAACATTCAGAAATGGGAGTTAATGGTCACTTTCGTTCTCGTGTGTGAATTTCATCCTCGGAATGGTTTAGTTGATGGTGTTGGGGAGTGTTTCTAGTTGTTCCTTTCTAACGACAACAAATGTGTCGTCTACCTATCGTATCCACAGCTTAGTTTCAATTAATGCAAGAACCATTGATTCCAATTTCTGTGTTGACACTGCGGCAAGAAAGTCAGATATAGGTGATCCCATGGGAGCTTCTTTTTGGTTGTTGATAATATTTGTGATCGAATGAAAAATTTGTTTCTAATCAAAGGTCTCCGAGTTCAAGTAAGGCAGCTGCGGGAACCTCCGTGTCATAGGACTTAAGGACTTCCTCGGTTCACTGCCTTGCTTAATCTACCGGTATGAATGTGAAAAAAGGACATAAAAAGAGACCATTATCTCGTCAGCGGAGATTGTGATTCCTCTTAATTACTCTAGAAAATATATAGAGTTCTGAATGGAAGTCTCAAAATCCCTCGTAATTTGGTGCAGTTGCTGAAATAGCTACTAAGAAATTGTGTAGTTCGGTGTACCGATTAATGATACTATCGGTCGCAGTGGGACTTCACATTTGGGAACTTTAGGCAATTCATAGATCCTGGAAATAGTTAGTTCGGATTTTTTCACAGATTGTGCAATTTTTCCTGACAGTTACTTCTTCCCTGTAAGATGCTTCAGCACTTTGTCAATACAGGAGATTTCTGCCTTGGTAGGATCCGGGGAAAGGGAACTATACGTTGATCTATCTTCTAATAGTGAAAGCGTCTTCAGCTTTAAGTCGGATTTGTTCAATATTGCAGTTAAGCCTCCTTTGTCTGCGGGGAGCATGACAATGTCTTGGTCAGTTTTCAGACCTTTTCGTCAGGTGATAAGGATGAAAAATGATTCCGATCCTTTAAGGCTTCCAAATCTGCAAGGAATTTCAAGTAATTGGAGTCAGAATGATTGTATTTCATCCCTTTCGAAAGCACGTTTCTCTTCCGTGACTGTAAGGACTATAGAAGACAGATTTACGACCCTTGCTGAAAACTGGGGTTCGTATAAACTGACTGAGAAATATTCGTCCATTTTTTGTCTAAAAGTCTCGGTTTCTTTTGTGATTCAAGTTATGATACATGGACAACCGTTTCTTTTATAGATTCAATTAAGTGTAAAGGAAGGTTATTACAGCGAAATTGAATATGTTGTTCTTGCAAAAGCTGAAAGTTTTGCAGTGGATAATGGACATCCGTTATGAGCGCTCCAAGCATGCTTTGTCTGCAACGAGATGCAATTTGATAGCCTAGGGTATATCTAACGTCAGACTTCACGTACACAGATTTAGGTAGAATCTTATTGTTTCGACAATTTTGCAGAAATGATACTTGTTCTCGCTTTTGACTTTTGCGAATTGCACATTCTTACCATTGTCTAGCTCCAAGCAAAACTTTGTAACCGCAATTCATGCGTATGAATTGGACGACCGGCATCCTAAGAAACATAATTGAAAGGCAAAGAGGTTCTCTGCGAAAAAACAGGAAACTTTATTGGTAAATTTTCGACGCTCGTCGTCGTCAAATTAGAGGCAATGTGCAAAAAACAATTAAAATGTCATAGGTGCCTAACAATCGACACTTAATGTAGCGTTTGCGCCAATAAGCGGCTGCTGTGTGTTTCAGTCTTTATTGATTGGTTGTCGTATTTTCCATTTATCTCTGAGATTTTTGGACACGGCGTGTACCGATTGATGCATGATTCATTGGAGTGCATGGCCTCATGAAACACTCGGCTTTTCTTGGAGGTACAGGCTCCGAGGATACGAGTTATGTCCCAGGTGAAAGTGTGCCCTATATCCATGGTGTAAATGGCCACTTGGGACAGCTGGTCACGCCTCTTGACCGCAAGTTGATGTTCTTGAATGCATGTGGAGGCATATTTTCCCGTATGGCCGCAATATACAGCATCACAGGCATCGCATGGGATCTTGTAGATGAATTCTTTCTTATGAAGATAGCCAACCGTATGCTGTGAGTGTCCAAGCTGAATGCCTAGAGTAGTAATTGGTGTGTGATCCAATTTTATTTGGTGTTTCCGCAATTGCTTTTCAACAAGTTACGACACATTCGTGATATAAGGAAGGATTCGCCCGGTATTTGTTTTAGGCGCCTGCTTGGAACTACCTAGTTCTTTTTTCGAATTTTGTTACTTCATGCCAGGTATTTTTTCGGTGATTGGCGAATCCTTCCTTATGGTGACTGAACATGTTTAAATACACTTGCGGAAACAAAAAAAGCTTTGCGCACAGACCGGCGCCTACTTTACGCTGTCAACTTGCGCATATTAAGAACAGTGCTGGCTTGTTGGCGCTTGTCAACGCAAACGCGCCATGAGTATTGATTGTTAGGCACTCTTGATGTTTTAATAGTTTTTTTGCACCTTTACTCTAGTCTGACGATGACCTGGGAACCAGTCTTCCCAAAGACCTTCTTTGCCTTCTTTATATATATATATATATATATATATATATATATATATATATATATATATATATATATGAAGAAAGAAGGCTCGTCGGAAAAATCGAGGTTTACTCGTGAATTTTCAAGCTGGTTACACCAACCCGTCGTCAGACGAAATGAGAAGTAAGAGTTGGGATTGTCACGCTGGAGGGTTTAGGGGCCGAGAGGTTACATCGACAGACTGACGCCATGGGGGGTTTTGGGGGCCGTGAATCCTGTTACGATAGCTGTCGCATGTAAGGGGAGGGGTGCTAGAGTTATGATAGCAAGTCAAGTGGCGGGAGATGCAGAGTCAGCGAGGATACACTTGGCTGGGCACGGATAAGCAATGTTGATTTTTTAAGGTGGGCGCAAGTCAGTGGACCGTGCACGCAGACCTTCGTAATGCGCATCCAGATCGACGTGGCGGTTGATACTGTTTGTGCCGGAGTGCCAAGCTTCGAGAAATTCGCGTGCCTGTTTGGTGCTAGCCATGGCGACCACTTCCGTTCCCTCCCAATTGAAGCGGTGGTCGCAATCAACGGCGTGCGCAAACACGAGAGACAGGGGATCGCGTCGGCGGATGGCCAGTTTGTGTTCATTTATGCGGGTCCCGAGTCGTCGGCCTGTGTGGCCTACATAAGCGCAAGAGCAATTCGCACATGGAATGCGGTAAATAACATTGGTTTGTTGCTCTTTGGGTATGGGATCTTTAACACGTGATAGTGCTGCCCGCAGGAGGACGGCGGCTTGTGAGCGATGCAGATACCAAATCGGTCTAGTTGTCGGGCGATCGTTTCCGAAATGCCCTGCATGTATGGCAATGAAACGAATTTCCTCGGTACTACTTCTCCATTAGAGCTCTGATATTGTGGTTGCCTGTGACTTCGGAGAGAGAGAGAGAGAGAGAGAGAGAGAGCGCGAGAGAGAGAGAGAGAGAGAGAAAATGCAGAATGACAGGTGGTGAGTCACTGATGAACTTCGGTTCGATGAAGTGCTTATTACCCATCTGCTAGACCCAGTGTGTGGACTGTCTGTGCCGTACTCGAGCGCATTTTTGTGTTTCCAGTCCCAGCTGGTAGTCAGAGTTATGATTGGCTGAATGAAGGCAGAATAAGCCCGAAACAGACTGTATTAATCTACCCATATTTTCTGTCGTCTCTCCTCTCTGCAATTATAACTTGGCCGACTTCGTCTGATAATTGGTTGCCTGTTCGTGACCCTTGCCACCCATACGGAGCTTGTTTTCTTCGAAAAACCAATAGATCGGTGTGCGCTTATTCCTGTTTGAATAAATACTCGATCTGCCGCGACAGAGAATGACAAGTGGTGAGGCACTGATGAACTTCGGTTCGATGATGTGCTTATAACCCATCTGCTAGACCCAGTGTGTGGACTGTCTGCGCCGTACTCGAGTGCATGTTTGTGTTTCCAGTCCCAGCTGGTAGTCAGAGTTATGATTGGCTGAATGAAGGCAGAATAATCCCGAAACAGACTGTATCAATCTACCCATATTTTCTGCCGTCTCTCCTCTCTGCAATTATAACTTGGCCGACTTCGTCTGATAATGGTTGCCTGTTCGTGACCTTTGCCACCCATACGGACCTTGTTTTTTTCGGGAAGCCAATAGATCGGTGTGCGCTTATTCCTGTTTGAATAAATACCCGATCTGCAGCGGCAGAGAATGACAAGTGGTGAGGCACTGATGAACTTCGGTTCGATGAAGTGCTTATGACCCATCTGCTAGACCCAGTGTGTGGACTGTCTGCACCGTACTCGAGCGCATGTTTGTGTTTCCAGTCTGAGCTGGTAGTCAGGGTTATGTTTGGCTGAATGAAGGCAGAATAATCCCGAAACAGACTGTATCAATCTACCCATATTTTCTGCCGTCTCTCCTCTCTGCAATTATAACTTGGCCGACTTCGTCTGATAATTGGTTCCCTGTTCGTGACCTTTGCCACCCATACGGAGCTTGTTTTTTTCGGGAAGCCAATAGATCGGTGTGCGCTTATTCCTGTTTTAAAAATACCCGATCTGCAGCGACAGAGAATGACAAGTGGTGAGGCACTGATGAACTTCGGTTCGATGAAGTGCTTATGACCCATCTGCTAGACCCAGTGTGTGGACTGTCTGCACCGTACTCGAGCGCATGTTTGTGTTTCCAGTCCCAGCTGGTAGTCAGGGTTATGATTGGCTGAATGAAGGCAGAATAATCCCGAAACAGACTGTATCAATCTACCCATATTTTCTGCCGTCTCTCCTCTCTGCAATTATAACTTGGCCGACTTCGTCTGATAATTGGTTGCCTGTTTCGTGACCTTTGCCACCCATACGGAGCTTGTTTTTTCGGGAAGCCAATAGATCGGTGTGCGCTTATTCCTGTTTGAATAAATACCCGATCTGCAGCGGCAGAGAATGACAAGTGGTGAGGCACTGATGAACTTCGGTTCGATGAAGTGCTTATGACCCATCTGCTAGACCCAGTGTGTGGACTGTCTGCACCGTACTCGAGCGCATGTTTGTGTTTCCAGTCCCGGCTGGTAGTCAGGGTTATGATTGGCTGAATGAAGGCAGAATAATCCCGAAACAGACTGTATCAATCTACCCATATTTTCTGTCGTCTCTCCTCTCTGCAATTATAACTTGGCCGACTTCGGTCTGATAATTGGTTGCCTGTTCGTGACCTTTGCCACCCATACGGGGCTTGTTTGTCCCGGAAGCCAATTGAATCGGTGTGCGCTTATTCCTGTTTGAATAAATACCCGATCTGCAGCGACAGAGAATGACAAGTGGTGAGGCACTGATGAACTTCGGTTTCGATGAAGTGCTTATGACCCATCTGCTAGACCCAGTGTGTGGACTGTCTGCACCGTACTCGAGCGCATGTTTGTGTTTCCAGTCCCAGCTGGTAGTCAGGGTTATGATTGGCTGAATGAAGGCAGAATAATCCCGAAACAGACTGTATCAATCTACCCATATTTTCTGCCGTCTCTCCTCTCTGCAATTATAACTTGGCCGACTTCGTCTGATAATTGGTTGCCTGTTCGTGACCTTTGCCACCCATACGGAGCTTGTTTTTTTCGGGAAGCCAATAGATCGGTGTGCGCTTATTCCTGTTTGAATAAATACCCGATCTGCAGCGGCAGAGAATGACAAGTGGTGAGGCACTGATGAACTTCGGTTCGATGAAGTGCTTATGACCCATCTGCTAGACCCAGTGTGTGGACTGTCTGCACCGTACTCGAGCGCATGTTTGTGTTTCCAGTCTGAGCTGGTAGTCAGGGTTATGATTGGCTGAATGAAGGCAGAATAATCCCGAAACAGACTGTATCAATCTACCCATATTTTCTGCCGTCTCTCCTCTCTGCAATTATAACTTGGCCGACTTCGTCTGATAATTGGTTGCCTGTTCGTGACCTTTGCCACCCATACGGAGCTTGTTTTTTTCGGGAAGCCAATAGATCGGTGTGCGCTTATTCCTGTTTGAATAAATACCCGATCTGCAGCGACAGAGAATGACAAGTGGTGAGGCACTGATGAACTTCGGTTTCGATGAAGTGCTTATGACCCATCTGCTAGACCCAGTGTGTGGACTGTCTGCACCGTACTCGAGCGCATGTTTGTGTTTCCAGTCTGAGCTGGTAGTCAGGGTTATGATTGGCTGAATGAAGGCAGAATAATCCCGAAACAGACTGTATCAATCTACCCATATTTTCTGCCGTCTCTCCTCTCTGCAATTATAACTTGGCCGACTTCGTCTGATAATTGGTTGCCTGTTCGTGACCTTTGCCACCCATACGGAGCTTGTTTTTTCGGGAAGCCAATAGATCGGTGTGCGCTTATTCCTGTTTGAATAAATACCCGATCTGCAGCGGCAGAGAATGACAAGTGGTGAGGCACTGATGAACTTCGGTTCGATGAAGTGCTTATGACCCATCTGCTAGACCCAGTGTGTGGACTGTTTGCGTTTCCAGTCTGAGCTGGTAGTCAGGGTTATGATTGGCTGAATGAAGGCAGAATAAGCTCGAAACAGACTGTATCAATCTACCCATATTTTCTGTCGTCTCTCCTCTCTGCAATTATAACTTGGCTGACTTCGGCCTGATAATTGGTTGCCTGTTCGTGACGTAACTTGTTGTTTGATGAGGTGATTTGTATCGTCCGCCTCCTGGGAGTGCTTTTAGATCGACTCACTGGTGGCCACAAGATTAACCGGATCGGCATCCGCAGTGTTGAAGGATGCTTCATGTTTTAGCCCTTGAAAATGTACCGGTGTCCGTTTTTTGGAGGATAAATTGTGGACCAGCGTCTCGTCGTGATCTTGTGTGGTGGGACTTAACTTTTGGTTTTTAACTCTCAGCTGCATATCTCGTATAGGTCGCAGAGCTCTGGCCCGATTGCTGATTAATCGGTCCAGCAGTTATACACCGTTCTCTCCTATTACCTCTAAACACTTCAGAATAATCTGGCTCAACTGGCAGTCCTGTATAAGAGCACGGGTCATTCGCCTGCCATGTTGCATCACCCATTGCTTCACCAGCGTTGTGGTCACCGGTGGCTTGTAGGCCAGGCTCTTCGGTAGCACACAGTTATCGAGGCATCTGTGGAGGAATTCATTTTGCGCGTACTTTGAAGACACGCGAAGGGCAAAGATTTCCCATCGACGTGCTGACTCTAGCGCTTCGCGCCCGAAAATATTGCTAATTGAAGCAAGAGTGCGCGTCCCCGGGCATAGATCAGAAGAAGAGGCGATTACGGGAACAGTAGGTTTAATGTCTTGACGGTTCAAAATCGAACAAGATTCCATCGTCGGGGCGGGTTCTATACGGTGCCTCACAGTATTTATAGGTGCTGAACATACTGGCGTTCTGCATTACGGGGAGGAGTTAGTCGCTGTCCTGCTGGTCAGTGCTTTTTCTCCCTATATATGCGGCGCCTTGCTCAAAGCCATATATTCTTATGAGAATAATTGCACAGATCAAAGGTAATCTGTGTGAGAGAGTTTGGAGGTCGGTTTGGTGAGTGTCACCATGACTGCGTGTAGCAATGCCTGTGCGCACAAACCCTGGTGCAGGTTCATAATTCATACTGTCCGAAAGTTGGATGCGCTATCCTTCCCCTTTTTTGGACGGTCCCACGCCTAGCCCCTCTATCCCTTCCATAAGGACGATAGTACCGCCTGCAGTATTACTTACCATAGCTCCATTATCCATGTAAGTTCGGAATTTCTTGTTTTGCATCTCTTTCAAGATCCTCGCTGTAAATCGTGCCGAGGAGAAAAAGTTTATTAGAGTGAAGCTCAAATTTCCGCAGTGTCTTTTTGGAGAACTGCGTTGCCTCGTTGCTACCCGCTACCTTCCATCAGTTCACCCTGCACACCACAAATTTGTAATGGACGCCTTTGAGGACGCCTGGAAGCGACTCCTGTTGCCGCATATTACCCGCAAAGTTAGGTGAGCGCATAGTTTTCATTGCTTCAACTGTCCCCCGTTTTGTACCATATTGCATTCCATTTTGTTTGCATTTGCCAGTAAAGCAGACCTGTTTTGCTGAATGCCTGATAAAAGTCCCTTCCTTTGCGATTCCGGAATGTTGGGACTATGCAAGTGAGTTTTATTGTACCTCTTCTCGCCACCATTGAGAACTCCATTGTAGCCGAGACTATTTTAACCACCAGAAAGTTCTTAACTTAACAAATTTGCATTACCATTCCTTGGGTCAGACCGTTGTTTAGGCAGTAGAACATTACCGACAAAGACCAGGGCGACTAAAATGGCCATTTCTGGCTTATCAGCGGTCATCAGCCAGTCACCCAACACTGGGTGGTGACGGTTAATAAGCCAGAAATGGCCATTCCAGTCTCCCTTGTCTTTATCGGTAATGTTCTACTGCCTATACTACTAGACACTGTGCGGATGTTAGCGGGGATCCAGATTGAGCCCCAAGACAGGACTGGACTGATGAGTCCCGTAACGCATCGGTGAGCGTTCATCAACGCATGTTAATATTCTCAATCTAAACCGGCAAGGCAACTAGCCCGTGGCGCAATGGGTTTGAGCGTTGGAGTTCTAATCAACAGGCCACGAGTTCGAGCCTCGGGTTACCCACCACCTGGGGTTGGGTATGACTGGCTCAAGAGTGAGCCCCAAGGAAGAACGGGACAAGCGTGTCCCGTAACCGATCGGTGCGCCCCTATCCACCAACAAGACCGTTGTTTCTTGGCCGTGCTCCCGTCAAGTGGTATTTATCCTTTCATCCCTCTATTCCGTGGTTCTATGCAACCGTCCAGTCCTGCTCGGATTTTTCCTCTTATGCCTTAGTCCTCTTAACCTTATCCTAAAAACAGCAAGCAGATACATTGTCCTAAGCATTTACGTTTTCGAAGGGGTCAGGAAGAGCGAAGGCTGGTTAATGGTTTCTGTAGAGACGAACGACTTTACAGGAATACGGTAATGTTTCACCTAACTATGGCGCTGGGTGCTGCCGTTGTTATCCGTGTGTACCTTTTTTGTCTCCAGCATAGCTGGTCTCAATACAAACCACCCCAAAAAATAGCCTCGCATACAATAGAGATGCTTTCTCATGAAGCGTTAACGAAAATTCTGAAATTCTTTTGCATTTCGAAAATATTACCTTATTACGGTTGCAATATTAATTATCGTGCAGCATAATCCCAGCATATTTCAGTGACGCAGGAAGTCGACATTTGAATGGGTTTATTACCAACTGCCTGGAAAAACCACATTAAAATGAGAACTTAAGTAGAATTTATTTTTCCAATCGATTTTCTGTCTTTATAAATGCCAGTATATTTTACGGAAAACACCCATGAAAATAACCTTTCCTGTACTCATGACCTGTCCCAATAGAAACCGATCCAAGGGCATACAGTATATGTTTACGCAAATTCGGCATTGCGTTTTCATTTAATGAGCACTATGTGACATCTTCATACTACCGTAGAGAAAGTTGTGATTTTCCTTGCATGAAATGTGTACAGCATGTAGTTAGGAAACCCTGAATGTAAGTGAAGTGGCATGTAGGATTTAAAACTATTCGGTAATTGAAAAATTTTTTTTTAAACCGAATGATATCTTTCCTCTAACCATGAAAGTGGAAGACGACGTAATTTGCTATTTTTAGTGCATGTTTTCTGCAGAATTTATTTAAAGTAATGACTGCTTCGGAACTTAATGGAAAAAGTCGTGCTAATTAAGTAGTCATTTTTACAATTTGGGTTTCGCAGGCGGCCGGAAGGAAGCTTGTTTAAAAGCCGACATCCTGGTGTGACTGACATATAAATTGAGATTATCTTGCATGATAGTTATTATTGCAACACTATTTATGTAGTCTTTTCCGAATCGAAAAACTTAAGAATTGCGATTGACATTTCATATGACAGGAAATTTGCTGTATATCATTTTCTCCGAACCACGCGATTTGCCTACGTAGAATCACGTTAACCGGTTATTTGATCGCTCGTTTGCATTTTCAGCTGCTGCGGCTCCTGCAGGATGCCATTTTATATACTAAGCGCTTGAGCACCTGCAAATGGTCAACGCCTCAACACTATTTTTACAAAGAGGATTATATAAATTACTGTGACCATTCCTTTTAGCCGAATCAGTATGGCCAACAGCTAAAATCATCACATGGGCTTGTTTAATAGTTAGTTTTATTACTGATTACTGAGAAGCACCTTTGTGAGGTGCTAGATGTCATTTCAGTTCTGTCGATGCCTGTTCTTCTCCCCTTTAGATCTAAATTCACCTCACTTGCACATGATTTGTCGCTGGGTGTCTTCTCGGACAACCTACGACGTCTCCTGATGAGCGCGCCTCTTCGCTGTGCCCCGCTGCCGCCTGCTGGCGCAGCCGCCGCCGCCGCCCCCGACAGAGTATTCTCCCCCACCCACCTCAACGAGACCTCATCACCGGACGTAGTCTCCGCCGCATTGGGGTCACCGGGTGATCGGTTGCCTGTTGTGGGCTTGGATCCTGGTTGGAGGCATGGCTGCAAGTGGGCTGCCTGTGATCCACTGGGCACTGTACTGCAGGCCGGAGTTCTTCACATCACCTCCACGTCTGGTGACTGTCCCGATTCAGAGATGCAGCTCTTTACTAGAACAATGAAATCCCACGGGTATGACGTGCTCCGATTATTTCGCTCCTCACGTGTCCCATTCTCCTTTTTCGGGCATATATTTTTGAAATTTTTTTATGGCATCCTGCTTCCATAGTAGTTTAAATCTGCTTTAGGTCTACGTGTTTGGAGTCTAACTGATGCAAAGCATGTTTCTACGGCGGACAGCCATCTTTTTGTTACCATCATACTTAGGAGGTTATGCAACCCCAAATAGTCGAACTTGACCTTTCCAAGTAATGCACACGTGCACTTGGTGCTAATTCTTTTCGAAATATGTTACTAAGAGACGTGCGAATTTGTGCGCAGTGTCAGTTAAGTTGATAACCTTTTTTGTCACTTTTTAAGCTTGTTAGCCATCCCCAAGAATATTTTATGGTAACTGTGCACGGTAGTTCTGTTGTTTGCCTTCTGAAGGTGGAAGTGATTTTAGTGTCATAAACTCTAGGCATCGCCTAGCATGGTCAAAACAAGCTCGTATGATTATCTGACGGTCTCAAAAATATGCAACCGAAACTTTGACTACCTTGGACTCCTTTTAAGTCTTCAACACTTATTCCTTCTTACATCACCTATGTTTCTGAGTCGACTATCCGTTCAGTATCTCCCACCGCAGTCGATATGCAAGCAACTGCCGCTCAAAGTTTACCCCGTTAACACGCCAGCCACACCAACCGTAGATTGTGAACTTAGAGGCGTGCCGGGGATCAAATCTAATTGCATCGCCGTTGTGGTAAGGTGTTCTTCTCGGCGTCGTCTCCAGTCGCAGGCTGGGCGTCAGTGACATCCCGCAGAATTGCGCCTCGTGGTCGACTTTGCACCTAGCCGAACGCTCCCAGCTAGCTTAGTTGCTCTGTTGTGTTCGTGACTCTCTCTCTCCCGCCCGAGATCGCCCAATCCTATGTTTGGCTTAATGTTCACTCCGTCTCGGTAGTCAAGTTATCTCAAAGTTGTTGAAGCAGCCCATTAGTATAGAAAATTCAACCTTTGTCATATCTGAGCAAGTGCCTTCCGAAGCAAGCTTATCCGAACTTCCCACTGCATATGATTGCTGCCAACGCCCATTATAGTTAAGGCAGATAACAATGCCGACAAAGACAAAGGAGACTGGAATGGCCATTTCTGGTTCATTAGCCGTCATCAGTCAGTCTGCCTTTGCTACTACTAGCCGCTGTGCAACTGCTGGCGGGGCTCCAGAGTGAGCTCCAAGGCAGAGTTGAAGGAGTGGGTTCCTTTAACGATCGGTGAGCATTCATCAACGAATTTCAATATTCCTTATCTAAACCGACCAGACAGCGCGCCTGTGCCTCAACTTCGACTTCTGATCAACACGTCGCAGGTTGGAGCCTCAGGTGGTGCACCACTTAGGGTTGCGTATGACTGGTATTGAGCCAGAGATGGCCGTTCCAGTCTCCTTTGTTTTTTTCGGCATTTTTCATTTGCCTATACTACTACTAGCTGCTGTGTGGCTGCTGACGGGGCTCGAGAGTGAGTCCCAAGACAGAGCGGAACGCGTGGGTTCTGTTAGCGATCGGTGAGCCTTCGTCAACGAATACCCATTATAGTGTCAACCATTATTTGGAGACCCACTAAACATCCAAAAATGCAATTCGCCTCCCCCAGTACCGCTAACTGGCTTGCCAGCCTTTAAACCCTGGTTTACGCTAGGAGGTTTACAGCTTGCAGTTTTAAATAATGCAATCCTATATTTGGGTTCCAAGAACTATGTTTGAATCTTCTACTCCTGCTATCCATATCCGATCCATCGCTTCCCTCAAAAGTACATGGTTTGGCAGCGTATTTGTTCCTGCTTGATACATTTTTTTGTATTTAGATGTTCAAGACAACTTACATGAGAGCTAAGGGATTAAGGTGACCACCTAACAAGGCCATGTTGTTTTTTCTTCTTTATCCATTCTTCCCAGTCAGTATGGTTGTCATTCTTAAAGAGTAACTTCTGAGCTACCAGAAACCGATTAGCATTAACTACTGTTTCCAAACTGCCCTCGGTATGTCTTTTAACTTATTTTGCTTTCAAATAATGGGGGGCGACTCAGGTTAAATACTAAACTAGTGGTGGCACTCAATAAGTTTGACTGGTACATCTAGGCATTTAAAGTGCTTCTCTTTCAAATGGTGTTTTTTTTCTGTCAAGAATAAATACAATCGGCTTGGGCAATGGACAAGCCTGTCGTCAGACCGAAAAATGGCTGGCGCAGGCCGTGGCAAATGGATTATTCGCCCCCCTTCGTGTGCGCTACACCATCGTGAGTGAGTGTGGGGCCTCGGTGTACTCAGCATCCCCATTGGCTGATCGCGAGCTACCTACCCTCGATGTTAGCCTGCGAGGTGCCGTTTCAATCGCCCGACGCCTCCAAGATCCCCTTGCCGAGCTAGTTAAGATTGAACCCCAGCATCTGGGCGTTGGCATGTATCAGCACGACCTGCCACCCAAGCGTCTTGAGGAAGCTGTTAATGAGCTGATGGAGGAGTGCATCAGCTTCGTCGGGGTCGATGTAAATACTGCTCAACAGCACGTGCTCGCGCGGGTGGCTGGACTTTCGGACTCCAAGGCGAGAGCGATCATTGCTTATCGCTCCACCAACGGGCGCATACGATGCCGACAGGAGCTGTTAAAGGTGAGTCTGTTTCGTAGGTCTCAAGAGGCCCCATCTTTTAACTGTGCAATGTTCTTTGAATCTCGTATTGCTCCGAAATACCGTTTTCGGTAGATGTTCCTGGTCCTTTCTTTCTGTTAACATGTTTTCGCATTCCCGCTGTCTGCCAAGTTCCCCAGTATGTCACAGTTTAGTCCTTCCCTTGCAACTTAGAACTTATATCTTTTTTCATATCTTTCTCCATTTATTCCCACTTGCAGATTAAGGGTATTGGTCGGAGTACCTTTTCTCAGTGCGCTGGCTTCCTTCGTGTAAGACCAAACTATTCGAATGTCCCCATGGATTCCTCAAAGTACGTGCTATAGTCTTATTGACTTTCATTTGTCCGTGTTATTTTTACGTCCGAATTGGCACTTGCTCACTTGCAAGGGACAATTAGCTTTTCTTGTATTCTGCAGAATGTTGTGTGTATTTGAAGTTACCCAACCTATGCCAAATAGGCCATGCACGGTCCCATCCTGTCCTTACTGTCACTGCACATTTTATCATGCATCGGCCTGGTGGGCTCTTACGGATCCATCGCACGGGGCATGGTATAACAGTGCCAGGTTCCCCGGTATGCACCCATCGTACTTCCTTACATTGCTTGGGGACATCGCATGGCTTTATTTGGCCATAAGCACCTCCATGCAAATCTTCAATAAAAGCGCACTCCACACCCCATAATCACACCTTGCAAACCCACGCGCACACACACCTATCCATAGGCCACATATGAACCCCCTCCACACTACGAATCACACGCTATACAGATCATAGTGCTTTCCGGCAATAGGCTTCTGATCCGTTTCGACCTTATCTTTGTGAATGGCCCATGGAAAAACATGAACAATTTACGTTAGTAGGAAGCCAGTTCTTGGTGACTTAGTCTTCTGTGATACATTTAAAAGGGTGGTCTATCTCTGTCAGACACTTCACCCAATTTAATCACCAGCTGGCTGACAGGTTCATGTTTAACCCCAGTACTGCTCTTCCCGACTAGTTCACGTACTTTTTCTCAAATAATTATCGTTCTTCGGGGCTGGCCACTAACGAGTTGTTTAACTCCAGCTCATGTCAGTTTTTGACCTAACACCCTCCGTGTAATACCGTCAATGAGCCAACCAATGTCCTAGTCCTAGTGTTCCTTGACTTATCTCCTGGTAGGAAGTAGCTACTGGTCGCAGCTGAGAAGAACAGTGGATGCGCTTAGACAAATCATTGGAGTTTGGGGGATAGCCACGCTACTGGTGGTCGTAGGACGAATGTAACCTGTCCTATTTCTCCACCTGGAAGGCCCTTGCGACTGAGCGGTGGTTCCAGTTACTAAAAAAAGCAATTTTTCATCTTTCTCTTCACTCTCCAGGGACGTGGAATTCATTTCTTTGTGCTCCGACGATGACGTGGAGATGGAGGTGGTTTCTGGAAAGCGTCGCCTCCGTCTAGTCAGCGGAATTCCCGCAAGACCTGTAAAACGCAAGCGGGGCAAAGAGGCGGACTCCGGCGAACTGTCTTTCAATCCCCTCGACCAGACGGCCATCCACCCGGACTCCTATGACCTGGCCACTTCGTAAGTGCCAGCGCTACTCCTGCTGTAGAATCCAATTGTATAACGTGCCTTCATTGTCGCCTCTCTGTCACCCTTCTTCATGCGTGTTTAACTGGGAAACCTGTTCACTTCATAGCCTCATTCGCTATCTGCGATATGAAATCAGTGACGTTGGATGTCCTGCTCTCAGGAACGCCGCCCAGGTCCTCTACAATTCACCAAACCGTATGTTTCCGACACCCCCTTTTGGGTCTTTAACAATGCATCCTCTCCGACTGATATATGCGCCTACCGAAGTGTGTGGTGTCACTAAGCAAGCTACCTCTGTCCTCTAGTACTATGGGTCGCGAAGACGTAATCGCCTCTCAGATTCTGGAAGTGGTGGTGTTAATGGGTGTCTAGATGTGTTAGATAAGTCGGCATCGCGATGAACTCCGCTATCATGGATGCGCGCTTAATCGAATAGAAGCATACGGTGAGTGAATGTGTGAGGGCCGTGGAGGCGGCGATCTCGGCTGTGTGTTGGTGTTCCAAGCAATGATTTGCGAGTCTCTGTGCACTGGATTCGCAAGGGACTGACAAGGCCGATGTGTGAGAGGAATGTGCGATCAGATTAGAACCAAGTCCTCATCGCTGGTAGTGGGGCGGTGGCGGTGAATGTAGCAAATGGGGGATAGTCGAAGGTAGAGGAGGTTGTGCCAGTATTGATCGACGCGGGTGTTTGCTAATGGATGATTGCGCTGATTATTGTGGGCTACGGGGCCTCAGCATAGTGATCACCGGCGTTGAAAGTGGTCGTCATCCTTCGGTTTAAAGCAGAGTCGGCAGAAGGAATGTTCGCTGACGCAGAAATTGATGGCGAATTGTTGTTGCATTGCATCCGAAGGTGTCCGACTAGACTGGTTCGAGCGTTGAAGATGTGTTGGCAGCGTGGACATGTTTGGGGGGAAGGGGGCTTGTGCATTGGTGGTGTTGGTCTGGGGGGCCTGTGACTTGCGTGCAGCCCTTAGCAGCCGCGATCTGTTTGGCTTCGTAACTTGCTGCCTCAGTCTTAAATGTTCTTCTCCAGACCTGTCGATCCCGGGAGAGGTCCTCCCAGGTCGCCGGGTTAATTCGCAGTTACTTCAGAGAGTTCGTCAGGGTGTCCTTGTAACGTCATTTTTATCCTCCCTATCTGCGAGCACCTGTAACGACATCTCCGTAGAAAATTCCTTTGGGTAGTCGCTGAAATCGAAACAGTAAGCAGGCAAATTTAACAAAAGAGTATTTAGATTACCTGGCTGTTAATTACCTTGGGGCCTTCGGCGAGGTTGAAGTCGGAGCCTCATCTTGGAGATGACGAGGCGGATCGCCTTGGTCACTATCGCGTCCTGTCGATCTCGCCTCCGGACGAGAACATAGTCCAGCAGCTGCCAGCGCCGCGATCGAGGGTGTATCCACGTGACCTTATGCCGCATCGGAAGGCGGAAAACGGTGTTGGTCCACAGGAAACGGTGTTCTGCACAGGTTCGCTGAAGACGGCGATTGTTATCGCCACAGCCACCGAGACCATGTGGACCCAGCACTCTGTATCAGGCAGTGTGGTCTGTCCCGACGTGGGCGTTGAAATCGCCAAGGACGATCAACTTATCCGCCTTCGGCACAGTCGCCAGGAGGGCGTGCAGGTCCTCATCGTAACTCATCCGTGGGGGTGGGGCGTAGGCGCTGAGGATGGTGGCGAAATTGTCTCCCCAACGAGGCAGGCGGAGGCTCATCAGGTGATCATGGGTACCCTGTGGCAGACAGGGCAGACGTTCCACGATATAGTTCCGGACGGCAAAGGCGACACTAGTGTCGCGTTGCTCTGTGGCTTGCCGCTCCAGAAGAAGGTGTAGCCGGCACCCACCTCCTCCAGCTGACCCTGTTCAGAAAATCGGGTCTCGCTGAGAGCAGCAATGTCCACCTTGTAGCGCCACAGTTCCCTAGCGACTAGCGCCGTCCTCCATTCCAGCCGGTTGCTCCTCGGATTGTCTAAAAGGGAACGAACATTCCAGGCTGCTAGTGTGAGCGGACTCACCCGAGCAGCCCGGAGAGTATGGCGTGGGGTATTTTTGTTTGTTTGAGTTTTACGACCGCGTATTTTGTGATCTGCCAGCCGCAGCTGGTTGCAGCATTTGTTTAGGGCACCTTTTCTAGCCCCTTCCTCCGTGAGGAGGTAAGCAGTGCTGTCCCTTAATAAGGGCTGCTCGGACATCCTAGGCTGCTGCCGGTCACTGTTTTGTTTTAGTGGGAAAGTGAACGGAGTTAGCCTGGGCCGCCTACGGGATTGCTGTGGAGCCGTCCGTTGAACTTTTGAGATGGGGGGAAGGGGGTGAAGGCGGTAAGGAGTTCGGGAGTCAGACGTACCGGTTGTGGAGGCACGCACAACACTGGAGACCTTCGCATGGTTTAACCCGTCGGTCGTGACGTTTCCCCGGGATGTGGCCGCTGGGCAGAACTCAACTTTGAGGAGCCACAGGTGAGATTTGGGTACCAGTTCGAGCGTGCCACAGGAACATTCACCACCTGTACGAGACAAATGGAGCGACCAAATGCTACCTGTATGGTGCTACCACTAACTAGTACCCCTTATACCCTACACAGTATTAAGGAAGCCGAATCAGAATGCCACTACCGACAAAGATAGGAGAGCCTGGAATGGCCACTTTTGGTTGATTAGCCGTCATCAGCCAGCCATTACCAACCTCAGTTTCTGCTATACCTGGGGCTCGAACCCGTAACCTGTTGGTTGGAAGCCGAACGCCCCTAACCGTTGAACCAGTGGCTCCTTGTCTCACCGTTTGCGATCTGGACAGCCGGCCGCCCCTAACTCCACGCTTGAATAACCAGAGATTGGAACCTGCATTCATTGGTACTTTGGCGTTTAGTCCACCGCCCTGTCACTGAGCCACCAGCCCGTTGTCCTTGTCGGCTGTGACTAGGAATATGCCCCATTGTAGGACTTGCTTTTACTAGTCAGGTTACGGCACATACTCGTCGCCTTGCGTCTTCTCACCTCATTACTGTTCGTTATGTGACTGCCCTTGAGGGCTCTAGATTGAGCCCCAAGGCGCAACACGAATCAACTTAACCCTTGCGTTCTGAATTTCCCTTCTTGAGTTTTATGTTCTATTATGTGTAACCCGTGTATGTGCCCCCTAAACGGGCCGTGCGGTAGATGCGCTGGACAAACACGAGGGCCAAATTAGGGTGCGGCAGGCGTTATTATTCCGAGATGTGGTCCTATAACAAATGCCAAACATGGGATGTGCTTGCTGAACCTGGTCACGCTTATGTGCAGGCTCATACCACACCCCGCTCTCTCGCCTCCGATCTTCTTGAATATGTATTGACACCGGGCATAGGTGGATAAGTGAAGAGAGAGTGTCGTAGATACAGTGCAAGTCTACTTTGACTTAAAATTAATTTACGCACAAGTACACGTCCCTGCACCACCCATCTGTGGAGCATACGGTGGACATCGTCGGATTACGATGGTCTGACTATCGTAACCCGTGTAAAACAGGACTGCATCTCTCGGGGCTGAAGTTGATGGTTAATGGACCGCTGTTATTGACCACGTCATTATGTTTGTGCCCCCTAAACGGACCACGTGGTAGATGCGTTGGACCAACACGGGGGCCACATCAAGGCATGGCAGGCGTTATTCGGGTTGCGCTCCCATAAAAAATGCTGAACATGGAGGTGTGGTGGCCTGCCTAGGGGCGGCTAGGGCTTAGGGGACCCAGCCGCGCCAGCCACCTGCGTCCTCTCCCGCCTCCGGTCTTCTTGACTCTGTCTTGACACCGGGCTCAGGTGGGGAGGAGGAGAGAGTGCGGTAGATGCAGCGCAAGTCTTCTATCACTTTAAACTAAATCACGCGCCAGTCACCGTCCCTGCTCCACTTTCCCATGGAGCATACGGTGGACATCGTCGGACTACGACGGTCGAACTGTCGTGTCGTGATGTTTGTTTTCTTCCTGTTGACACGCATGCTTTTATACTGACAAACATTTTTGCGTCTGCTTTTAGGGGATTGCACACTCGCACAATTTCAAACATCCGCATTCGGCATAGAGACAACTAGGGACATCCTTGAAGCTCTGTGTCGTCCCCTGGATTTCGACGAACGTCAGGGTAAGTCCGTTACACAAGTCGACCTTGTGAACTTACCTCGAGGTATAGTAATTTAACAGACCCCGAAATTTGTCGTCTCCTAATTCGATTACAAATGTACAGTTTAGGCCGTATCACATGCAAAGTGCCGAAATTTGTGAATATTGATAACCCCTCGCAAACTGGCACTAACACAAGTCCAAAGGCTTTGAAATACTAATAAACAACTGAATAGGAATGTAAAACCAAGAAGAAATATGAAAAGTAATATTTCGTCGTTAAGAAATACCAACTTTTTAAAAAGGCGGCCTATGTCCAAAAAAATCGCAGTTACTACGACTAATATATTAAAATAGAATTTTCACCTGGAATCGTAAACATACCTTTTGTGTATAGTAAGATAAATTTCCATGCGCTAAATTTATTTATGGGTCTTTTTGAAATTGGATTACAATTAGTATCAGATCGTCCTTGAAATACCGGTGAATGTTTCACAATTTTCGGTGTTTTCAAGCGCTTGGCCATAAATTTAGATTCTGTCTTATGCGCTTATCAAAACCTTCAAAATAAGATAGTTCTTAAAAGTATTTAACAAAGTTGCGAGTTTTTGGATCTTCGTTTTACTGTTTTATTCATATTTGTAGATCCACCCAAACTCATTGCAGAGAAAAATGAATGTCCACAACAAAAATTCGTAATTTATATGCCTAAGCTCAATTAAGAGACTTTCTATAACAAGTTGAGTCTTTAAAAAGTGCTTGGAGTTGATAATTCACTGTTAAATATCTGCGTAAGTTATTTTTTAAGTTGAATTAGGATGAAAATAACGAATTTTGACCGGTTTTTTGACTTTCTGGAAAATCACTGATTCATTTTCTGCCGCATGTGAGAGATCTCACTTTTGGCTTTGTATTGGAATGTTTTCCTCTATATGCGTTTAGCGAGAACTGGTAATCTTCTGTCCATTGCGTTCCTAAAATCCAGATTAGCATACAGTATCTTATAAAAAATACCTTATACCATCCTTCCAATTTAAAATATCCTTTATTCCTGTCAATCTTTGAGACTAATTCAGTATCAGTATGTATCTTTAATCGTTCCACGTTGTCATCATATTAAAACAAAACATATTGGCGAGCAAGTGTATTCCTGCGTTTTATGGCAAAAGTACGCACCTGACCCCATCAGGAAGACTGGCATCAAGCCAGTCGGTCAAAATTGTGCCCATATGTTAATGCTCGTATGCATGTTAAGGTCGGATGTTATCCTTCTGTCCACACCCAATCACTATCATCCTGCTCAGGCCGAATTAATGGCTTACAACAGTAATATAGCTAATCCTCGGGTGCTGCAGCATCTGAGCTTGGGTATGGCTGGCTGACGACGGCTAATAAGCCAGAAATGAACATTACAGTCTCCCTTGTCTTTGCCGGTAATATTCGTCTGCCGCTGGATGACTGCTGGCGGGGCTCGAGAGTGAGCCTTAAGGCAGAGCGGAGCGAGTGAGTTCCCTTAGTGATCGGTGAGCGTTCATCAACGAATGCAAGCCGATTACCAATGCCGACACAGACAAGGGAGACTGGAATGGCCATTTCTGGTGCGTTAATCGTTGTCAGTCAGTCATACCCTTTCCAGGCTTGAACCCGCGACCTGTTGATCACAAGTCCAACGCTCTAACCATTAAGCTGGTTTCTCTTGTTTTTATGGGCATTGTTAATCTGCCTTTACTACTACTAGCCGCTATGTGGCTGCTGGCGGGACGAGTGGGTTCCGTTGACGATCGGTGAGCGTATGCAGTAATAACACTGTCCGTTCGCGTGGGTTCGGAAGCCTTCATGCAGCAATCTGAGCGCCACCGTAATTCGTCTTGCTATCTTTTCTCAGACCAGTTCGGTCCTCTTTTCCGGTCTTCAATCACCTCTATGATGGATCTGCGACCGGGACTACAGGTGACAGGCCGAGTGGAGAATGTGACTACCTTCGGCGCCTTCGTTGACATTGGATTGGAGGAATCCGCCTTCTTACCCCTCAGCGCCTTCCCTCGCACCAACAGAGCCTCGGCGTCAGCGCAATGCCTTAGCTCTTCATTCGCCGGCAAGACCGATATAACCCACATGACTCTTCATCTGGGTGACCGAGTCAAGGCAACCGTCTCCTCCATTGATGTAAAGTGGGGTCGTGTTGCCCTTGCGCAGGTCTCCCTGCTTCAGTAGTTTAAACTACTTCCTCGTACCCACCCTCCCACTTACTTGACGTTGATGCCTTATTTTCCAAGCAGCAGAGAAGCGTTGTCCCAGAAAAATGCGAAGATTTTTATTTAGTTAAATGCGACTTCGTTTTTTACTTGTTATTTTAATAATTGACTTTTAGAACTTGGTGATTCAGGCATCGTAAAGTTCTTGCATCTTGCTACTTCGTTCACTTTTCGCTCTTCTCAGAAACTTTCACTTAGAGTGCACGTGGACAACCAACGCTTTTTATTGACTGAAAGTGTCCAATTTTAATTTGGGTGTCCGTGGTTCTGAAGAAGGGGCCATTTCAATCTTTACTTTTGTTCGTGTAGTCGACGAAAACTCACAGCCAGTTCACTCGTCATAGTAGAGTTTTCAGTTTATTTGGTGAGGATAATGGGCATTGTCTTTAAAAACCATATTATGTGCATGCTAGGTCGATGGACACTGCGGGTTATGTATATCAAAATAAATAAATAGATTGATGTTTTATTTGAGTACCCGGAAGGGCACTGTCAATGGATAAAAATAAATTAAAACGAGCGCAACTTCGTGTACAGTTAAGTTGTGAAGAGTAGGTCAGCTATTGGCGATGGCAATTGCTACAAATCAGTGTGGTCAAAAAAATAGATAAAAGAACAGGCAGTAAAAAAACTGGGCATTTTTATGGAAAAGGCACATGTTGAATGGAATTTGTGGGATTATAAGGAGAAAAAAACTGTCGCTCCTTGGTGATAAACATGCGCGTTAGGTAGGACCGACATGTTGATGAGAGCGTATCAGGGTTCAAAACGCTCATCGTCGTGGGAGAAATCATGTAACGGCAGAGACTACTTTTCAGCACCGCAGGTATGATCCCAATGCTTATCAACTGGCTATAAGCGTAACTGTCAAGGATGCTAGACAGGGGAAACCTTCGCAGGCATCATCCGTACGCTTAGGGTGGAACGAGGAAAGGACCGTAGAGATCGTGAAGGTCATGGTAGAATTTCCAGAGCAGCGACCACGATACTCGCATTGTTGATTTCTCAGACCACTAACAGAGGAGCACGAAACGATCGTCAACAGTCCGTGTAGCGTCGACACCGTGAAACTGCTCCGCGAGGACAAATGAAGCAGCATGGTGGGTTGCTTCTGAGCGGAGTACGACTGGATAATGGGAGATGCGGTAATGGAGTAAGAAGAAATCAACATAACGCGCCCAAGGGTACTAGTTGACATGAAAATCGATGATAAATCTGAGGCCTGCTAAGCTCAGTATTCAGATTGTAAATATGTTTATCGGCATTCGAAACGGAGGTGCTTTAAAACGAGCGTGCAATATGACAATTGTTTGGCGATCATTTTACGGAGGCACGGGTTATGAAGACATCATAGTTCCCATTGGTCCTTTCTCCGGTCATGGAGAAAGCTGTTCGGGAAGGAAGAGGAAAATAAAAATTTAATTGAATCAGTTTTAAGATAAATGTACAGTCTTTGCTTGAAACTAGACAGGTTGTTTGATAACCTTATATCGATTGGCAGGTTATTTCTTTGGCATTTTATGGAAAAGGCATATTTTTAATGGGGTTTTTGGGGGATTTTAAGGAGAATAAACTGTCATTCATGAGAGAAAAACATACGCGTGAGGTAGGACCGACATGTTGATGAGAGCGTATGAGGGTTCGAAACGCTCCTCCTCGTGGGAGAAATCATGTAACGACAGAGGCTACTTTTCCCTACCGCAGGTGTAATCCCAATGCGTATCGAATAGCTATAAGCGTAACCGTCCAGGATGCTAAACAGAGAAACCTTAGCAGGCATCATCCGTACACTTAGGGTCGAACGAAGAAAGTGACTTAGAGAACGTGAAGGTCATGGTAGAAGTGCCAGAGAAGTGACCATGATACTCTCATTGCTGATTACTCAGACCACAGAGAGACGAACATGAAGTCATCGTCAACAGTCTGTGTAGGGTTGACACCGGGGAGAAGGATAGGTCCACAAGCACCAGCGCCTTAAGGCGCAATAGATGCGATGGCGGACGATGTACGCGTTTGCAGAGGGTCAAGAAAGAGGAGAACCGCGAAGACCAAGGGAACCATTTGAGTCGTCAATATTTTCAAATGATGGTTGAACTCAAGAGGGGACGAAAACCGGCTGTGAATATCGTCTTTTTTTAAAAAAAAGAGGTGCAGGAGAAACAAAACTGTTCCGCGTGGACGTATAAAGCAGCATGGTAGGTTTAGGTTAGCTAGCTGGCACTTATTCGAGTACGAAGTAGTTGAACGGGTTGGAGGTAAGAGTTTCGGAGTAAAATGTCGTTGGACCTTTTCACTTTTGGAACGGCTACACTCGGTCATTAAACCAAAAATGGACAGCAATGTTCAAGAATGGGAAGGACAAACATTTGATAAAGTCTTAATGTAATTTCAGGAAGATAGAAATTATAAGACACAAAGCCACAAATCTGGGAAGCTTTGGTCGTTTTTATTCTATCGGCATGAGGTGACAGATCTAAGTTATTAGTGTAGCTTAAACCTAAGTCCTTGATGATGGAACATTCAGTTATAGGGGTGCCTTGAAAAATAACAGGTTGTGGTAGTCTCTTAAGCCCGAAGCCCGACACTTCAAAGGTGAGAATTCCATTTGCCACGTTGAGCTCCACGCGGAAAGAGCAAGCTAGTCTGCATGGATTTCTTCTTAGCATCGTTTTGCCGAAGAGTTAGAGAACAAATATACACATGTAAGATCTTCCGCATAAATAAAAGACTGAGAGTGTGTAACTGCTGAAGAAATAGCATTAATGTAAAGCAAAAACAAAAAGAGGACCTAGAACGGTGCCTTGAAGGACACCACTTACAATACTGGTCTCAGCTGAAAATGAGGACCCTCCTAAGATCTTTTGCTTCTGATTAGTTAGATATAGAGTAATGAAATCGGTAAGGAGACTACAAAGTCCGAAAGCTTCTAACTCAATTATAAGTCTCCTATGAGGCAGTTTATCGAAGGTCTTGTCAAGATCAAAATAGATAACAACCACAGAAAGATGATCATTTCGAAGAGATGTTACTAGATTTAGAAAAGACATGTGACATGTTTCCCAAGAGCCTTCTGGTAGGAAGTCATTTTGGGAAGAGCTAAGAAGTGTAGTGGTGATGCAAACATTTGTAATTTGTATGGCAATTAGTTTTTCAAAGGGCTTAGCAAGAGAAGGTGTTTTATGAACATCCGAGCGTAAGCCAGATTTAAATACCAGAATAATAATGTAGGCTTTCTAATAATCAGGAAAGAAATCATTCTTGAGAAAAACTGAGAACACTTTTCTCAGCAAAGGGGGAATTCACTTAAAGGTATTTGGGATGTGTCGGTTCCAACTAAGTGTGATTGATTTAAGTTGGCTTATCTGTTTCAGAATATTTAATGGTAAAAAATCAATGGTAGGGAGAAACTCGTGAGATGACAGGGCGATCGAAGGGATGGGATTGGTTTCAAGGGTAAAATGTTTGGCAAAGAAGGAATTTAACAATTCTGCTTTGTCCAAATCCTCTGTAGTGAAATTATTATTTTTATCGAGTAAGGGTGGAATGACTTTGTGAGATTTAGCGGAAGAACGGAGGCGGAACACTTGAGCAACAAATCTGGAAGTATTATCATCGCTTATTACTAAAGACTCCCTACGCCTATCCCTCACCATCCTCGTTTTTGAAGCTTATTCAAATAGTTGTGCGATCCTTATGGACTTATGGACGGATCCTTAAGCTGCTTTCGCAATTTTTAAATCAATTTTGAAGAAAGTGTGGCACCATGGAAGAAGCAGAATTTGATATAAAAGTCTTTTTGGACTGAAATTGAGGAGGCCTTCTTTTAGGCCATGCAATATATCATGGAAAAAACTAGGATCATTATTTGAATAAAAGCTTGACCAATCCAGAGTGCCTGTCAAATTATTTAATAATTCTTTGTTAACAGGAGCAAAGTCGAAATAAATACGTTTTATTTCTAGCTTTACAGAGGAGGAGACTGGAAAACAACAATGAATTAATAAATGATCACTTGTAGAAAGGTTTTGATGGAAATTTATAAGCAAACGATGGACGCAATTAGTAAAAATTAAATCTGAACTGCTATCTTTTTAGTCACTGAGCTGACTAATTAAGATATGTTTGAAAAAAAATCGTGCTCAACAATTTCTCAAATGTTGATGGAAAAGTATTTGCATGCCAGTCGATTTCTGGCAAATTAAACTCTCCTATGATTATTTTGACATCAAAGGGAGCTTCTTTAACTTTTTCAAAGAGTTCACAGAGCTGGCTTTCATTGCCGGAATAAGAAGGAGGATGATAGACACAGCTAATTAGGGCTATTTTTCTTGTGCGGGAGGATGATCGAAACAAAACAGGTGTTTCCGGTAAACAAAGAAATGCTACGATCATAAGGCGAATATGCAAGCGATGATTTAACGTAAAGAGGACAACCACCGCCACGTTTTTCAACGTGGTCTTGTCGATATAAACTAAAATTATCTCAACCGAGCGTCGTGTCTAAAATTAGAGCTAGAACCAAGATTCTGTGATGCGCATAATATCAGGGTCAAACTCAACAGCTACAGTTCTTAGCGCAGTCATCTTTTCTGAGACTGAACTCATGCTGAGTGAAACTACTCTGAGCGTATTTGTGGAACGCGGAATGCGCTCATTGGTGTTTATAAAAAAGGAAGACTTGGTGGTGGGGAAGGAGACTGTACGGAAGAAGGTGTGGCGGAAAGTAAAATTGTTGTGGTCTACAATTTGCTAAGATGTTACTGTTAACTAAATTAGGATTCTTGTAGAGAAACATATTTGGGTTGTATAAATTGAGAGGAGGGCTATTTTCTGCGTTAGCGAAACTAGAAGAAGGTCTTAAAATAGGATTTTGAGGAAGATTGCAATAATATGGGGGAAGAGTTCGATTTGAAAATGGAAAAAATGGTTTTGGAAAACTGTTACCATAAGGGGAAGAGTTAATAAATTGGGGAGCCTGAGATGTTTGCTTGGCATAATTGCTAAGAAAATGTTGTGTATGTAAAGTAGATGCTGGAGGGTTGGGAGTTTTCCCAACTATAATGACGCTGTTCTTTTTGGAACTTGAATTAGGAGCATACTTAGACTTGCCCGGTGTATTAATAAGCTTATTAGATTGAATAGCTGAGACTGGAGTGGATGGCTTGGAATTGGAACGAGGCGTACTTGTCCCAGTTTTTGACTAAGTCAACAATATGAATACAAAGAAAACTACTTTGAAATGGAGAAGCAGTCTGTCTAAGCACTTAAGGCGGAGTAACTGACATTACAGGTGGGCTTTCGACATGGTTGATAGCTGCTGAGTTTGAAATTCCTATTCGCGAGGTAGAAGGCGTTAATGATTTCGTCGGAAGAAAAGTGGGGGGTGAAGTTAGTAGGGTTTTTGAACCGGACAGCAGAGGAAATTGCTGTAACGTCTCGTTGTGGTTTGTATAGCCCTGACCAGATTTATGGATAATAAACTGAGAGGCCGAAGACATATGCGGGATGGGAGACATATTCCTTCTCTCCATCGGTGTAAGATCCCGACAAAGGAAACATTTTGCAACTTGTAGATAACGAGAAATGTGACCTAGTTGTGCAAAGATGGAGTCCACCTCGCTTGGTGCAAAAATAGCGACTAATATAGGTGAATTTTAGCTACGCGATGAGGTGTTTGGCTTCTGCTATTTTGTAGTTGAAGCCGCACGAGTACAGGAAGTCTACGGCAACGGCAATAGGTCGTCTGTCTCGGGAAACATTTTTAAAAGAAAAGTATAATTTCTTTTCTGTTAGTGTAATGTTTCACTGGCAACCAAATGAACGAGAGAGTCCAGACGCTGACATTTCTGAGAGGGAATAGCAGATCCACCTAACTAATCATGAGGCTATGTTGGGTGAAAAATTGACTCAGAAGATTCCCACCTGTAGGAGAGGATGAGCACCACAGGAATAAGCAGGTGATAAAGTGATAAAAAATGCAAAGTTTTATCAAAAAACCAGAGAATATTTTAAGCTTGGGATGAGGAAATCCTGAAAAAATTAGAATTTTCACTTCGATTTCAAAGCGAGCTGCGCGCCTTGACCTTGACATTGATCCCTATAAAGAGATTACTCGCAAGACACAAGTAATATACTAGTTTTATAGTTCACGGGGTGGTTAACGAAGGTTCAGACTGTCGAGGGAAAGCGCGTGACACATATAGTCATCCAAGCCTTTCTTTAAAAGCTGAAGGGATGTCACCCTCACGACTGATTTGGGGAAATCATTCCAGCTTTCTACTACCCTTTGCGTGAAAAATTCAGGACGGAGGTTCAGCCTGGACATTCAAATGCGCAGCTTCGTCTAGTCCTCACGAAGATTGGGAGAAAGGTGCCACTGAAACATCTCCTAAAAGTTCAATCCATCGTCAAGGCCACGTATTATCTTGTAAACCAGAATAAGGTCACCTCTTTGCTGCCTGTAACACAGAGGAAATAGATTAAGGCAGTGAAGTCTTTCTATGTACGATCGATCTTTGAAACCATTTTCCAGCTTTGTTGCATGGCGTTATACTTTTTCGAGGCGTGTTTTATCCTTTGCCAGCCATGGCCGCCACACTTGTATGCCATTTTCTAGATGAGGCCGAATAAAAATGCCGTAAACGCTTCCAAAAATATCTTTGTCAAAGGTTACAAAATGTCATTTTGATTGCATGTACTAGTCCCATGGTCTTTTTTGCGGCCTTCGTGCCCAGCAGTGCTGGTTTATGTTACTCTGTATCCAAACCCCCAGATCCTTCTGTAAATATTTTGCGAGAGGATGTCTTTTATGTGATATGCCCTGACGCTCTCATTTGAGTGGTAGTTGTTTGGACGCAGATGAAGGACGGCACACTTCTGCGCGTTGAACTCGAGGAGCCAGTTCTCGGACCACGTTTGCAGTCGGGGTGCAAATTATTTTGAGGGGCTTTTTCATCGTTCGGTCCCGTGATGACTTGCCAGAGCTTAACGTTGTCGGCAAATGCATTGTGTAGTGAGCGAAACTAGTTGGAGAGCACTGGTTGCGCTTTTTGGTCACCCTGACATTAAGGAAGACAAAATGGTGATTCCTGGGTCCTTTTCTTCGGATACTTTCAACAGGCACCCTCCGTCAAGGAAGTATTTATGAGAGTCGCGCTCGTCTTTTGTCGTTTTGAGTTGCTGTGCATCACATAGGCAGCAATGTTTTCTGCTGAATAACATAGATTTATGAAAAATTAATACTTATATACATCCAGGAGTTTTTTCACTACTAGCCTGATCCCTACTGCATATTTCGGCTGATATTGCCTGTTAACCGGTATTAAATATATCTATTTATTATTTTTTCTCAAAAAACGATTTGGAGAGTACACGCGCTGCTTTCGATAACTTCTCTTCAGGCCAGTATAGTTATAGGGAAAGGTTGGAACGTAGTAGAAATTTAAAACATGAAATCGATAATGTTCGTCCGTTTGTGTGCGTTAAGTGAGAGGGGAAGAATGATGAGAAACAGTGTGAAAGGCGGCAGTGAGTGTTTGGTGGAAGCCGTTCAGAGGCGAAAGGAGAGGGCAGAGATGGCACTGGGAATGCATGCAGTTAAGCGACCTTTGGACATGCTAAGCACGGAGGTTGTACGCGGTTCTTTTGTACACACAAGACCACCTTCTTCAACCTTATGGGAGTCGCTTCTGCTGCTGTTAGTAGATATTGTCTCAGTACCTTGGGGTAATTTGGTGGGATCTTATAACTTACACAGAGAGCTTCGTTGGGGGTTCTCACCATGCCCGTAGTCTACAATATATGCCCAGGATCCGCTGTTTATGCTATTGACTTCACCTTTTCTCAGCCATGCTGGGAGGTGTTCTCTTATTCTTTTGGCTAGGCATGGACTCGTGCGTCCAATAAAACCTGCTCCACGGGAGCAAGTAAATGAGTCAATGCACATTTAAAATTTATATTTGGTTAGCCCCGGAAAGGCACAGTTGAAAGAAACATTAGTACTGAAATAAAAAAATTTTAAAATGTTTTGCAGATAAAATTTACAAATGTGTAATAATGTAGGCAGAACTTGTCCTCTTAGGCCAATAGGTAACGATGTCTTGAAATTAAATGTGAACTAGAAAATAGATAGTTAAAAAATTCCTTCCTTGAAAATGGAGGCAGAGTTCAATAGACCTCCATTTTCGAAAAGAGAGTAGAAGAAATAAGCTGTTAAGGAAAATAAAATAATAGGGTAGATTAGGCTAATACTGCAGTAGCATTTCATAATGAGATAATTAAACGTCGATATGGGTCGTTCTTGATCAATTAGGCGCTTGCAACAAAATCTCGTGAAAAGACGTCAGCGGACGTGAGACCTCAGCGTATCAGGATACAGAATTGAATTCTGATGATGGCAAGTATCTAAAGAAACGGGAGCATTATTGACTGTGTAGTCCAAATGATTTTCATCGTTTGAATGACTGGTGGTATGAGGAGATAACATGTTTCATGGGGGACTTGAGGTAGAGAAAATAGTTTCAAGAAGGTCCCTTAAATTGCCGATGGTGCTTTCTCTGAGCCATGGAGAAAGCTGCTCGGAAAAGATGAAGAAAATAACAGTTTAATAGATTTTTTCAGTTCAGTTTAGTTTTATCAAGGGAAAGATAGGCGAACGCCTTTGAGATCCATATTAGTTACAAAGTGGCTAAGAAAACATCGATACATAAGGAAAATTGAAAAGACGTTTCTCATAATGACATGGGAAAAACAAGTAGCCATCGGCTACTCGACAACATACACTTAAAATACTACTCAAGTATTGTGAGTAGCATAACTACATGCGATTGAATTAGAAGGTTTGATAAGCGTCCAGTTTGCGCTTGAAGGAATTCACGGTGGTAGAGAGAACAAAATCCGCGGGCAGAGTGTTCTATGCTGCAACCACTCTGTTTATGAAGAAGTAACTACGTCCATCGACCCTTGCTTTACCTGGGCATAGTTTTAAAGGGTGACCTTGCAAGGTGGGCGTGTTAGTCAGAGTGAAAAAAAATCATTGGGAATAAAGCAACGAATCAGTGTTTAGATAAATATTCAGTCTTCGCTCGAATGCAGATAGACTATTTTAATGACGTTAATAAAAATTGGCATGTTATTCCAAAGAAAGCCATACCAAGAAGCAAAGAATAGAGAGCGTATAGTTGTGGAGGATAGCAGGAGGAGGTATAATTAGGGCTGAATTTCTTAGGTTATAAGGAAGACTAACCGGGGTAATAACAGAAAGCTTGGGGAGATTTGAGCTATTTTTAAGTCGAGAAAGGAGATAAAAACCTGCTTCCAGTCT
>WEDG01004579.1:0-39974 GCA_017591395.1 Schistocephalus solidus
TAATCTGTTCAACAAGCTGCAGTTTTTTCTCCTGAAAATACCTTAAAGAACGATCAGGAGTTTTTTTCACTGTCAGCTGGACCCCCTACTGTATATATCCCTTTTGACCTTGCCTGTAAACTGGCAATAAATAAATAAATAAATAAAAAGATACGTGGTTCCTTTGCACACGATGACCTTGTTGACCTTGATGACCTTGATGACATGTGGGACAAGGTAGTTTATTTTCCCACCCGAGAATCAAACATACTTGATCTTATTTTCTGTAAAGTTTGTCAGCCATTCTCAGTGTCACCTTTAGATGCACTTGGGAGTTCTGACCATACTATAGTTCTTTCTACACTAGAACTCGAGGTGGATGAAACATTTTCCAAAAAATATAGTTTTTTCCGTGATTTCAGATCAGCAAATATGGGTGAATTGTTAACAAGTCTAAATTCCCACGATTTGACTAATTTCTTTGTATTTTTGGATGTGAATGTTTGAACTGATACATTGTACCAAGTGCTAGGTCCTCTTATTTCTCGTTTGTCTCCCGTAAGAAAATAGTATATGTCAAGGATGAAGTCTACCTCCCTTTATCATTCAGCCGTAGACTGTGTGGACTCTTCCGTCGTTTTCATCTACAAAACGACACTTCCGTCCTGCCCTTGATCTAAAAAATCTTTAAAGAGGCTAAGAGGCTGTCTGACGAAAAATGACTAACTGATGAGGTCAACTTTGTCAAAAACCCTTCGTTGAGTGGATTGTACCTAAAAGCATGCCGATATAGCACTGATATACGTAAATCTTGACATTCCGAGATAGGACATTGCCTCTACTCATTGGTTAATCTATAATAAGATTCCGTGCTGTAATTGGTCGGCATGATAGTGTGTCTACAGTGGGCGCGGGAGGTGGCCATCACACTTTTATTTCTCTTGGCTTGCGTACGCACGTGGTCGACCGTAACTCAGCCTGCCCTTCTGTCGAACCCTATATCTCATTTACATTGCTTTACTGTTTACTATTTCAATTTATTTTGTTTATTAACCATCTCAAATGTATAGGCAGCCCAGTAAAAGGATCATTAGAAGGCATGTTGCCCGCGATGTCGCAGAAATATACCGCGAAGTTAATGAGGAAATAAATAGATAAAGATTAAAGCACAGACGAGTTAAACATGACGAGGAAAGCACGTCAGCATCGCCTAGTGCTCAAACTCTGATGGACATGCCCGTTGATTTAGATAATTTCACTTATGAGTCCAAAGATGACAGCGAGGGGTATCCATCGAATTGCTACAGATGTAGTTATTCATCATCCGATGAGGAGACGGTTAAGTGAGATAGAAGTTCATATATTTAATACAAAGGAAACACATCAACCTAGATTTCTTCACAAGCATCACCGGGGTCCAGTTCCTAGAAATTGTAAGCCCTGTGATCAATACAAATGCATCCAAACTGCACAGGTTAGAGTAGATAATTCCTTAGCAAACGGATGCATTGCCATAGGGGATAAGATAGTATGCGTAAAAAATGTTCTCGTAAATAAGGACGGTCAAATTCGCATAGTTTACGTCGAGTTCACCAACCTTTTAGATTATTTCGACTACCCTATTTGTTCATCTGAGATGCATGTATATAAGGCGACCATGGATACAACCATCCTTTGGACGGATTTACCGCCTCAAATTCTTAAGTATGCTTGCTTCCCTAGAGATGGTTTTTATGTGTTAATAGAATTATTAAACCCATGGCATAAAGCCACATAGCCATTTACAATATCGGCTACTTACATACCCTTCCCCAAGTGGGAACATTGCACGTGAACCCTACAACCGCACAGCCCACCTAGTTAGAGGTTCACTTGCTCTGAAGGGTTGAAGCGGCAATAGACAAAGTATTACAATCCCTGAACTTATGCTTTTCCGTGCGGTTGTAGATATTGATCATGAGCACCAGTCATCGATATGTATTTTTATTTCTTCCTTTTGCACGCATCGTTAGATACCGTCAAGTTTTTTCGGTAAATGCTATAGCAATCTGGAATAAGCTACCCAGAAGTATCAAAATTCGGCAAAGCTCTCCTTTGTTTACGAGAGCTGTTCTCATTTCTCAACATTCAGGACACCTTCTGAAAATTTTGGGTGCTGACTCTGTGGAAGCTTTCTTCCGTGATGATGGCGTTCACGGACTCTGAATCCTGTGCCGGACTTCATGCTGAGGGCAATATTACTGGCTCTGCCGACCTTAATCGGCTTATTACTCAGTCGACAATGAACAGCCGCTCATCGACATACATGCTGGTGCAAAATACCGGATCCATAACAGTGAAAGGAGAAGTACTACACCATACACCTGTGTCAACTCTTCCTCGTCCTGAACTTTGATCCCTCAATTAGCTGCAGTTTTTTCTCCCGAAAACACTTAAAAGAACAATCAGGAGTTGTTTCACTGTCAGCTTGACCCCCTACTGTATATCTCTTTTGCCCTTGCCTGTACACTGGCACTAAATAAATAAATAAGTGGGTGTGACTGGAAAACTACTCAAATGGTTGGCTGACTTTCTCACAGGCAGGCGCCAAAGTGCTTGTATTGGAGACGCCAAGTCTCACTGGTTAACCGCTCACAGTGGAAATCCACGGGGAACCATTCTGGGCCCCAGTTGATTTCTGATATACGTGAACGACTGCCTTGATTGTCTGACATGCGAGAAGGTAATGTTCGCTGATGATCTGAAGTTATGGAATTCGATTGAAACCGGAGGATGCGCGGAACTTACAAAATAACTTGGATCGCTTGCAAGCATGGTGTGATGAGTGGCTGCTGGACCTTAATTTTAAAAAATGCCAAATAATCCAACTGCGGTCTTGTTACATAGGTATGATGAGGTTTGAATATCAGTACTTCAGCAGTGGTCACCAACTCGTGAAGTTAAATGTTCGAAAGGACTTGGGTATGTGGATAACACCCACTCTCAAACCACCGCTGCACTGTGCAAAGATAGCAAAGAAAGCTATGTGAATCTTAGGAGCGATCAGGAGATCGTTCGTTAATTTTTACGAACAGCTTTTCGGGTGCGTGTTTGGAAAATTTATCCGGCCGGTTTTGGAATATTGCGTTCAAGCGTGGCGCCCCTGGACGAAGCATCTCTACGCTCTTTCGGAAAAAGTTCAACGGAGGGCGACGAAACTAGTCAGTGGATTGGAATGCCTACCCTCTAAGGGCCGACTAGAAAGACTTAAAATTTTTCCGCTCTCTTATAGGCCATACAGAGGGGATATGATCGAAATCTTCAAACTTGTCAGAGGAGTTGATTGTGTTCTTCAAATGGCGGACTTTTTTGAATTGAAAAACACGACAAATCTCTGAGGTCACCAACACAAACTGAAGAGAAACAGCGTGAAACTTGAAGTGCGTGCCAACTTCTTTTTGCACCGGGTGATTGAAGCATGGAACAAACTGCCTATTTCGTTTGTTCAGACTGAAAGCGTTGAAATGTTTAAAAGAACACTTAATGAATGCTTAATTGTTGGACATATATTAAGTCGAAACTAAGGACCGATATACTATAACCATTTGCCATGTAACATTTGCATATTTTGTTAGCGTCTATCTGTAAATAAGGTTTCCAATGGCTCTGCCTACCTCATTTATATATATTTAATTATACTGAATTATAATACCATACTAGCAAATAAGATATGATGACTAGCACTAGAAGTTTCTTACCATTGTACCTTTATTTCTCTCAACCATATTTCCATCTTTTTTGAGATCTGTGCAATTTAGTCTAATTCATTGCCTGAACAACACACCGGCACTATGCGCGCGCAATTAATTAGATGTGATCTGTCTTCCAACTCAACCACAGCCGATTCTACCTCTGTCGAATTAACGGTCTCAAAAGTCCGTAGCTGACAGATTATTCTTCCCCCTAAAAATTCTTAACATGAAACATTAATCTGTATACTTTACAGTAGGTTTGTTTGGAATTTTGCTATTGAAGACGATTTTCACTTAAAAATAACTCCACATTTCGCATTTTACTTTCTAAACTTACAAGCAAAACAAAGCTTGAGGTTTTACAAAAAGGAATCTGTTTTAAGCTTTTTTCTAAGTTTTGAGGCGTCAGGCTGTGTGCATTGGCCAAGAGGTCAACTTTGCAGAAACATTTTCGTGAAAGTTTGCGAAACTGTTTTCGTATATAGTAAATGGGTAGAGAAAAACATAGCAGCTCATACTTCGACACACCTCAGGAAACTCCATAGCTGATGCTAAGTTGACAGCCAATAGCCTCAATGCTTTCTTGTACATAACTTTTAGTTAACATTCGGTCGCTTACCTTCTGACCATTAGGGTTTAAATCGATGCCATCCTCGATCCTCTACTGTACATTGCCTAATGCTAGGTCTGTTATAAATAAGTTGCCTCAACTCGAAGCTGCGACTCCAAAAAGATTAGACGACAGAGTACTTAGCGAAAACACGCCTGTGCTTCTTCTTCTATTTCTTCAGAGAAACTATTGCTATTATCAACTCTACTACACAGCCAATGATCTGCCCTCTACCTTTTACGAACTTCCTCCTCGATTTCACTTAAAATTAGGTCCCCGTATCACTTACTTAATCGTCTTCGCGTTCTTTCAGACTCCTGTCTAAACATAGTTATCAATAATGTAACGAATTCAAGCAGATATAAATAGATAAAAAAACAGGAAGATGCTTGGCACGTCAAACGTCACACGCGCACGCTGCGAATCAATGGCGTGCATTCACGCGCGCGGGAAGTGCCTACGTGACTTAACACTGCCGACCAATCAAGAGCCAGATTACTTCAGGGAGGGAACTAATGATATGTCGATGGCTCCAATGCCAAAAATTCGCTATTCGGGATATCGCCTCGATAAACGCTTGCTACTAGAAATTTTCTTTTGCCTTGAAATATTTTTCCGTCCCTTATTTTGAGAGTTGCTTCACTATTGGCCCTCCGTCTTTCCAGTTCTGTTATTAAGTATCTCATTTTCATTCGCTCTTTCAGCACGTATTTCGGCTCAAAACTTTTAGAATGCAGACTCCACAGGGTTTATTTTCGCTTTAGCAGGAGCTGCACCTCTGTTTATTTTTCCAAGATGATTTTGAGAGGTCTTGGTCGAGGATTTGAATCGGGTGCTGACGGAGCGTTCCCTTTTGAATATACCTTGAGAATGGAGATGTACTTGCCGTCCGTTAGCAACATTTTCGCATACAGTTGAAGGAGATTTAAGTCGTATTCAACTCGCTCCTTTGGAAATCTTGACTCTGACTTTGGGACCCCGTTTATAATTACATTCTGTTTTTGATTCAATTGGGTGTGCGTTTTCAGCTCAGATCTTTCAACTGAGCGAGTACTTGTCTACAGGTCACTTGGTCCAATAGGTCCAGATAAACTGGGTATTGGACTGGCTGGAGCCAAATACGTAAATGACTTGGTCTTCTTAGACCTTTCGTCTTTGGATTTACAACCTCACCAACCTATTCAACATCGCTTTTTGGTGCAGCGTACAGCAGCGATGCAGGGTTTGGTTGTAAAGCCAGAACTCAAGAGCCCTTGATTATACTTGCGTGTGAACAGTCAATATAAAGGTGTAGACATTGAACATGTTTTCTAATGCAGCAATGACATAACTTCAAATAATTTGGTTGCGGTTCGATGCGAAACGCTGGGGAGTGAAAGTAGAGCCGAGAAGATTTTACAAGATTGGCTTTGAGTAGTCATGTTATGAGAGTCGTTTAATCCCAAATATTATGCCATCGAGCCTTCTTTTAAAATCAGCAATGGTTTTGGTGGTAAAGTCGTTGGTTGTTAACGTGTTGCAATGTCGTACTTATCTTTTGCAGAAGAAACACTTTCTGAGGTCAAATCGTGCGCGTTCGCTATTGAACTTGTAAGGATGAACGCGCAGGTGAGCTGTGTAGGCAAACTCGAATATATTCTTCGCTCTTGGGGAGGAATCATAACCCCATGATAATCCAGAATTTCCAGAGCAGGCTACACAGTAAGTGCCCGTAAGGTAGGGAAAAAATACAGAAATACCTACAGAGTTTTCCCAGGAAATGAGTATCTAATTTCCATTTCTGTGTTTAAACAGTTTACGAAATAATTCCCTCGTCAGGGAATCCGTTCCAGGCTCCAACAACCCCCTGTGATAAGGCGTTCCGTCGGACATCCGTACGGACCAATTTCCTCTGCAGTTTATGCGGATAACGCCGCAGATGTTACGTTCAAGCCAATTCGAGGAAATCACCAAATTCTAGAGCACACACACAGCCTTTGACAATTCGGTATGTTTGCATGCGGTCACCGCGTACTTGTATGTAATGGAGAGGAAACAAAGCGAGTTCAGCCAGTCTGACTGCGCAAGGCGGATGACTCAGCTTATTGACAATCTTTGAAGAATTTGTTTGTAGTCGTTGCAGCTGCAGATAATCCTTCTTAAACCATGGACGCCAGGCCTGACGGCATAGGTCAAGTGAGGTCGAACGAGTTTCCCGTATTTTTTCTGAGTAGTTCCCTATCAATTTACGCAAATGCTCGTCTAAGCGCAAACAACACCTGTGTCGCGTGTCGAGCTGCCTTTAGACAGTGTGATGACTGTTTGAGTTAAGAGTTTATTAGAATACCGAGGCCAATTTGTTCCTCAACATTTGAAAGGGGCTGCCAACCGAGAAGGCATTGGTAGGGATCCTCCACCTCACTGGTTCCTTTGGTACGAAGACTGGTACGGAGACGCTCTTGCTCACGGTTCGGAGACGCTCTTGCTTACGGTTAATTTTAGAGTCAACGAGCAGAGCAGCTGCTAAACATTTTGAGACTCCCTTGAAGTGCTTGCCTGTCGGCGTCAAGCTATTGAAGCTTCACAGTTTATCATCATCAACAAACATGACGCTGTAAACTAGGTCCTAGACTTAGTCGTTGTAGACTAGGAAGAGTAATGGCCCCAAGAAGAAGCCCTCGAGAACACCACATAGAACGGGGGTAGGGTTTGATTTCAAGGCATCGATGCACATGGTTTTGAATCTCCCTCTAAGAAAGTCTGCGATTCATGTCAGAAGCTTTTTTTATCCCAATTTTGGATAATTCGTAGAGCAGATATTTGTGTGGGACGCTAACGAACGCTTTTTTCAAATCAGTGTACAAAACGTCAACCCTATGATCTTCGTCCAGTGCACGAGTCAACAGCTCTCTTGATAGCAATAAGCCGGAAAGACAAGAGTGGCTCTGGCTGATGCCATGCTGAGGCTCTGAGAGTAAGTGGTTCTCCTCCAAGAACTGTAGAGTTACCTTTTTAAGTAAAGCTTCCATTGTTTTACAGCAACTGCAGGTGAGGTTAACGGATCAATAGTTGTTGACCTTATGGGGAACCGAAAAACCATCTTTACCGAGGAAACCGCGAAAATTCGGACGTGAATTTCACTGCCTGGCTAACAAGCCGTAGTGCCCATAAACACAGGAAATGTCATTGGTCTTTGATATGCATCTCAAAAATCGCACATGTATATGATCAATGGGCTTGGCCTACCCTTAATGGATTGTCCGAGAGTTTGTGAAAATCACTTATACACTCGTAATTAGTGCTTGCGTTCGGAGAGCCAACCAAGTTTTCGTACAATTATAAAGCCACTAAAATCATATAAGTAATTTATATGTTTTATGATAACTACTCGCCTTTCCTGTTTATAATAGTTTACGTAGAGGCATTGTTTGCGGAATTTCGTTGTTTAAATGGATGTGATAAAGGTTAGGGCCAAAATGTCACTTTCAGTCACTTTAAGTCACTTTATTGAGGGAAGTAGGCTTTCGCCCTTGAGCTCCCTATTCACATGCAAAAATGTCAATAGTACAAACGTTTACAGTGATATATCTGACAAATGAAAATGAAGGGTCATCGATATGTGTGGGCCAGGCGCAACCTGCCACTGTTTACACAATCTTCATTATATTGACAATAGTTTCTCAGAAATTGAGTATCTAGTTTGAATTTAAATGTGTCAACAGTTTCTGAAAGGACCACCTCGTCAGAGAGTCCGTTCCATGCTCCAACGACCCTCTGCGAAAAGGCGTTCCGACGGACTTCCGTGTGGACAAACTTCCTCTGCAGTTTAAAAGGATGACCACGCAGATGTTCCGTCCCAGCCAATTCGAAGAAGTCAGCAAATTCTAGGGCACAATCGCGGCCTCTGACAATCCGGTAGGTTTGGATGAGGTCACCGCGTAGTTGCCTGTAATTTAGAGGAAACAACTCAAGTTCAACCAATCTGTCTTCGTATGGCAGATGAATAAGATTCTTGACCATCTTCGTAGCCCTCGCCTGCACTCGTTCCAGCTGTAGATAATCCTTCTTAAACCACGGACGCCAGGCCTGAACGGCATATTCCAAGTGAGATCGAACAAATACCCCCAAGGTTTTTCGGAAGAGTTCCTTATCAATCTGCACAAATCCACGTCTGAGCGCAAATAAGGCCTGTGTAGCGCGTTTAGCTGCTTTCAAACACTATGAAGATGGTTTAAGTGAGGAGTTTATTAGAACACCGAGGTCCTTCTGTTCCTCAACAATTGAAAGCGGCTGCCCATTGAGAATGTATTGGTAGGAATCATCCTCCTCACTGGTCCTTCTGGTACGCAGTCTTAGGACCACACACTTCCCAACGTTAAAATTTAAGAGCCAACGAGCAGACCAGCTGCTAAGACGGTTGAGATCCTCTTGAAGTGCATGCCTATCGAAATACGATCTGATGACCCTTCACAATTTAACATCATCTGCAAACATGATGGCGCTGCAATCCAAGTCGTCGACACAGTCGTTGATGTACACTAAGAAGAGTAATGGCCATAATACCGAGCCTTGGGGAACACCACTTAGAACCGGAGTAGGTGTTCACTTCGAGGTATCGATGCACACAGTTTTCAATCTATATGTAAGAAAGTCTGCGATCCATATCAGCAGCATTCCTCTTAAGCTGATTTCAGATAATTTGTAGATGAGACGTTTGTGTGGGACACTGTCAAACGCCTTCTTGAAATCAGTGTATATGACGTCAACCCTACCATTTTCGTCCAGTGCACGAGTCCACTGCTCTGTTGAGAGTAATAAACTAAAAAGACAGGAGCAATTCTGTCTGAAGCCCTGCTAGAGATCTGAGAGTAATTGGTTTTCCTCAAGGAACTTCATGGTTGCCTTCTTGATTATTGATTCCATTATTTTACAGCAAATGGAGGTTAGGCTGACAGGCCGATAATTGTTGACATAAGATCGAGCACCACTCTTGGATATGGGGTATATATTTGCTGCCTTCCAATCGGATGGCAGTTTCCCTGATTCAAATGACGAATTAAATATATGCGCTAGTGGTTTGGACAGTTCGCTGGCCAGTTCTTTTAAGAACGTGGCCGGTATATCGTCCGGACCAGATGACTTCGCTTCTTTCAGATTTCGCAGTTCTAGTTCCACGAGAGGTTCCTGGAAGATTATATATTCAAGCACTGGACCGGCGTCTATAACAGCACTGTTGACGTGGTCAAGCTGAAGTTCCGGTTCTCTAGTGAAAATCGAGGCAAAAAACCGACCTAAGTACTCGGCTTTGTCGCAATTTTCAACGACTTCAACACCATTCCCATCCATGAGTACTGCTACTGGGTCCTTGATTTTTAGTCGGCTATTGATATAATGAAATAAAATTTTTGGTTTATATTCAGCCTGTTGAAAAATTCTTGATTCATAGTTCTTCCTTGCCTGACGGATCATTCATTTTACAGCGTTTATTTGATGACGAAATTCTTTGAGATGCTCTGCTGACCCTGTTTGCCTGAATACCTTCCATTTTTATTCTTCTTCTTTAGCTGCCTGTTAAGTTCTCTTGCTAACCAGGTGGGGCGACTTTTCTTTTTTTGCACCTTCACTGGACAAAAGCGTTCAATCAGATCGAGTGAGACTGTCTTAAATGATCGCCAGTCATCCTCTGGATTCCCTTTAAGCAAACAATCCCATCTCAAAGACATCAGTTCTTTCCACATCGCGTTAAAATCAGCCTTCCATATATTTCGCTTGAATTCCGTTCCATTCTGGCGTTGAGAATAAATTGAGTAATCCCACATCAGCGTACTATGGTCACTCTTACCGAGGGGTGCAATAGAATACACTTCATCAATGCTAGAGAAGTCCTTCGTAAATACAAGGTCCAGGCAATTTTCTCTCTGGTTCTCTCTAAATCTCGTTGGTATGTTGACCTTCTGTATTAGAGGTTGGTCGAGAGTGAAATCCATTAGCTTGTGGCCGAAGGAAGTCTGTGCACCATCAACTGTCAGATTAACCCAGTCTACTATAGGTGCAGTGAAATCTCCAGCAATAAGCACCTCCTGGTGACTTGCTTCTTCCTTGATCAAATGGAGGAAGGACTTATCAGCTGCACTTGGAATGTTCGGTGGTCTGTAGCTCGTTAAGAATTGTAGGTTCTGTGAACAATCTTTTTTAATCTTTATCCAGAGAAATTCATATTCAGGGATGATGGAGTGTGCTCGTTCGACTGCCGAGATTCCTGTCCTAACATATACGGCCATTCCTCCTCCCTTTCTATTTTCTCGGTCTTTTTGAAAAAGTTGGTATCCATCAATCGAAACCTCGCTATCCGTGATTTCGGCTTTGAGCCAAGTTTCCGTAATGGTAACGATATTGGGGGTTCAGTCTGATACTAATGCTTTGAGTTCATCTACTTTCGATAGGAGACTCGGAGCATTGGTATGCAAACATCTCAATTTAGACTGGGTAACTCCTCCAAATAGACATCTGCGCATTTTGCGCGATTGAATACTAGAGCCTGTCATTGTTTTCCGAGATGAACTGGTGTCCATCCCGCCGATGCTGAGTTCTGATGAGTGGTCGTCATCCGAGATCTGGAGCGCCTTCTTTTTATTATTCAAGCTCTGTACAGTTGGTTACATCGTATTTAGTGTCCTCCGTCTCGGCGAGAATCCATTTTGATTATGTACGGGGTCTGCCATAAGAAAGACCTCTTTATCACGTTTATTTGCCCGTTCTTTATTTGGAGCCATTTTTCCCCCTGCTCGGTCCTCCTCTTCGGTTCTGCTCTCAGCATCCTCATTTTGTACCTTTCCTTGGGTTCGTAATCCGACTGAAAAAAACATCCCTGTGTGAGCTACGGAGAGCCGTTCTCCGTTCTAGGAGGCGTGATGCCTGATCATCATTTTCAAGAATGATTTTAAGAGGCCTTGGTGATGATAGTTCATGTGAAACATCCGCTTTTCCCTAAACGGAATGCTTTGTGCACTGTTACGCATTCGCCATCTCAAAGAATCAATTTGAGCATGCTCGGAAAAGACCGAGGTCATGTTATACCCTTTCCTTTACAATCAGAGAAGTGGACTCGGGAACCCCTTTAATAACAAGATTGCGTTTTCGGTCGAAATGTATGTTTGGTGACTTTGAGTACTTATTTGTTAATGGAGCATCAGTATCAGGAAGAATGCTTCTCTGGTCGACGATGTTATTTGCGTCAGTACGAGCAACGATTCCTAAAGTTAATGGCAAACCCCTTTTGAAACTTTGCCAATTTTCTGCACTTGCTCCTGTTTCAACAGCAGAGGTTTGCACTTGAGCATCTATCAGTAAGAACGAGCTATGTTTGAAGTTAAAACTCATTTTATTTAAAATCATCTTGGCCTTTTTCGGCTTTGAATCCTTCGTCTTCAGTCCTTCAAATTCGACGAGCTTTTCAACGTCACCCTTTTTTGTATCATCCAGCAACGATGCCGCATATGTTTGTGTATCCAGCACATTACGGCTTCTGTCTAAGCTCGATGACAGTAGTAAGGTGCATGAGCTGGTTTGATCTCCCTTTGAAACTCTGTAGACGCAATGTCTTTTAGCTCTACATTAGGTATTCTCGATGAGGCTATGTTTGCATACGTAATTTCTATTGTTGGAATAGTCGTTGTTACAGGCATTTTTTCTGGGTGAACAACGAACCTTCTCTTTTAGATCGGCCATTTCTTGTTTCAAGTTATTTATCTCTTTCTCCAACAATAGGAATTTCTGCAGAGATTTAAACACCCCATGCACTTTTGTCCTCATAGGTTACATTCATTAGTGTTATCAAGCTTTTTGCCCGCTTGGCAGGAGGAGAAGTAGTAACTGAATATCTGTTTTTGCCATATTTTTATCTTTGTATACAATTTCTTTTGTCAATTTTCCGTGTGAACGTGGCGGAGCGGTAAGGTGCGTCGCCACATGTTTTTTCGGCGAGGATTCAACCCCCAACCGCGGCACCAATTTTTTCTCCGCACAGATGAATCCTGAGCGTCTATGTTTTCCATACCAGTTTCGATTCTTTACGAATGCACTTTATTTAAAAATCTTCTTAAATAAATGGGCTAGGGTGCAATAATATTCAGCAGTCAGACTTCAATAAGCATGCAACGACTCAGCCTTTCCCTAATAGCAATTCATATCAGGCGTATATCGCACGGGTATCCACATGTCGAGATACCTATGTCCACCGTATATCGACTTTGTCCTCTCTGCCGATATATATGCAATATCGAAATGTCGATATTTGTCGAAATAGACGAAAAGGGGTCGGATACTTCGCATTACCCCCATTTAAAACGAATACATACGGAACGCCCATTAGTAATCCTTTACCGTGACCGCCAACAACGTAACCATTACTTCCCATCCTATTTAGCTCGCGTATACGCCACTACAGTCGCATTTTCCCCTTTTCTCAACGTGTTGTAAAAATGTAAACACACAGTTGATGGAAATATAAAAAATGTGTATTATAAAACGTCTATAATAATATATGTACAATAATGGATATTAGTCTACTTAATATAAATAATACGGGGTTGTGGAATACGTTTATTCAGGGGTTAGCCCCCCCATATGGGGGTTTTGGAGTGGAGGTGGCTAGTCCTGGGTGGCATTCTAAAAATAGACAGTTAAGCAATATGAAAGGCCATCAACTCACCATAAAAGGGTAAATCAGGGACGTGCCTTTGAACCCTCTTGCCGGCGGCGTCGAGGGACCTTTTCAGGCGCCTTACAAATGCGGCCTCCAAACTCATACAGGTTTAGACGGCCGCCGCCATTCCACCTAACGTACAGCTCTAAATTGTTTGAAATTAGCAAGAGATGTTATAACCCACCTGTAATAACTTCATAAAATTTGGACCCAGATAAGCCATCTTTTCCTTTTCGTCCTTGGAAATTCAGTTCCAAGGCGATTGCATCATCGAAAACCGCATAAAATATGCGCTTGACGAAGTCGTCAGTATTTCGGCCCCCGAGGCAGAATAAATATGACTCCTAATTGAAAATGTACATAATTGACGGGTACTAACCAGTTCCCGGCGGAAATTGGGATTCAGCAGCCATTCCTGTAAGTATCTGAAACAAGCACGGCTGGCTATCGGCTGTGAGACTGGATTAACGGGGATGACAATACCCATTTGAATTGGAGCTGTACTGCTTGTCGGTTGAGTAAGCTCAGCCGTTCGCATTTTGATAAAATATGACGTTGTGTTGCCTGCAGTTGCATCAGCCTTTTCGCAAGTATGTTAAGACGTCGAAACACTTCTGCCTGAAATTCTGATTGGGAATTTGATACAGATGCGTCTAGAAAAATGAATACTCATAAGATGACAGTCTTACCTGCTTGCTGAGGACACCTTCTGGAAGGCAGAGTTTCCACTGATGTGTCAGAGACGGCATTTAATTGTTCTTCCTAATCATACTTATATTTTCAACATGCTACCTACCGGTGATAGTGGAGGTGTCTGTCCCACAAGTAGGAGTCCTCATCCCTGTAACGACGTGGTCACTTTGAATGCCGCTGTGAGCTCATGATCAATATCTACAACATATATCTACCAACATATACAACTTTTTTCCATATAAACCCCAACTATGTCGCACCGTTCGCATCCATGATATGCATTTACGTTCTTGATTTGCTTAACAAAAGATCTAGCCAGTGCATCACATATAACAGCTGCTATGCGCACCATAACTGACTGATCATAGTTATCTAAACTAATACCAGTTAACTGTAACTGGTTTATTTCATCCACAGTTAGCTTACAAAAAGCTAGAACATCATTTGGCTTGCCTTTTCCACAGTAAATAGCAACTGGGAATACAGCACTAATGAACGGACGGATAACCATTGCTAAAATAGGCCAAAATCCTAGCTTGGTCTTCCGAAAAACGGGTAACCCATCAATAGCTAAGTTAACTACAATCTCATTCTCACCTTCGGGAATTCTATTCGTCTGTAGGAGTCGCTTCATTTTACTCCCCAATCCTAGGTGAACATATTCCCCAGTTCCCATTTCACTAACACGAAAGCTGTAAGATGCCCTTAGCAGTGTTCGGGGGTCTGTGGGCATGTCTGGGACAAGCGATTTAAAAATTTCAAGAACATTATGTAAGTGGCTATGGGCAATGTTTGATTCAATAGCCCATTCCCTTACCCTATCCTGAATCGAATTATGTGAGGGGATACCACTCTCTGTGCTGCTTTCCTCATCATCGGATGATGAGGGACACCCCTCGCTGTCATCTGTAAACTCATCAGTGGATTTATCTACATCAACGGGCATGTCGATCAAAGTTTGAGCACTAGGCGATGCTGACGTGCATTCCTCGTCATGTATAACTCGTCTGCGCTTTAATCTATATCTATTAAGTTCATCATTAACTTCGCGGTATATTTCCGCGACATCGCGGGCAACATGCCTTCAAATGGTCCTTTTACAGGGCTGCCTATACATTGTAGATGGTTAATAACTAAAATAAATAGATGTAGTAACCAGTTAAGCAATGTAAATGAGAAATAGGGTTCGACAGAAGGGCAGGCAGAATTTCGGTCAAACACGTGCGCACGCAAGCCACGAGAAATAAAAGTGTGATGGCGGCTTCCCGCGCCCACTCTAGACACACTATCATGCCAACCAATCACAGCACGGAGTCTTAATATAAATTAACCAATGAGCAGAGGCTATGTCCTATCTCGGAATGTCGAGATTACCGTATATCAGTGCTATATATGCATGCTATTATGGGCAGAATCGTTAAGTCCAAGAAAATATTTCCAAAATTTAGAGACTGGACAATCCACTCAAGAGTTATTCCAAATCAACGTGTCTTCTACACTAAGGTAGAGACTTAAACTTTATACACTCAAAGGAGCTGAAATTCGAAAGCAATTTCAAACGACGCAATAGTGAAATTGTCTTTAAAAATTACGTACCAAACAGGATGATGGATGACAATTAGCGGAACAGAGAAGCCAAATGTTAATGCTCACTAGGATAGGGGGCTAACGTGAGGCGACCCCATCGAGGCGAGAAAGGTAGACCATGGCGGACATTTCAACCAATGAAGCAATAAATCAGATGCATAATGTGGCACCCGAACAGGGACTCGAACCCTGGACCCTCAGATTAAAAGTCTGATGCTCTACCGACTGAGCTATCCGGGCTCAACGGTGTGCCACCTATTCTGGCCCTTGCGCTTGCGCAACCCAAACTCACCCCTTCAACCAACCAATCACGTGTCCGACACTCAGTTACACACTCCCTCATGCACCAGACAAACGCGTACATTACAACCGCTGCTGAAACGCTCCCGAACGGATGCTTCATTCTGCAGCACAAGCAAACAGCCATCTCACGGCAACCTGCCCGGTGTACCGAATAAATTGCTCCTAATCTCCTAGTGGCTTATCCTGTAGACAGAACGAATAAATTCTGTTTGTTTATATAAATAAATAAATAAATAATATATTTAACGCCCAGAGAGCCCCGTCATTTCAAACTTCGTATCGCGGTATAAATAAATACAAAGTGGATAATTGCTGCTCTATGTGAGCAGCCATATTAACAACAGAAATTAACAATATGGTAGGCATATCCGATTCATAAAGATTTGCCATTTTTAAAACAATAGACAACAATCTTTAACATAAACGGTGAACTAGAAAAGAAGCAGTAAAAAAAACTCCTACGGTTAAATCGAAGGCGGAGTTTAGCGAGCCGCCAATTTAAAAAAAGGAGAAAAAAACTGCTTCACTAAAACATTAATAGCTAGATGCAATGGGATAGTGCTGTGATGATGCTGACAACGTATGAGGGTTCGGAACGCTCCTTGTCGTGTGAGAGATATAATAGCAGTCAGAGCTACTGTTTGTAACCACAAGTGGAGGTGAGAGAGGACGGACTCATCGTGGACACCAGGGTCAAAACGGAGACTGGACAGTAGAGGTCATGAGATCATCAGTGAGATGCGACCTTGCCGACTGCATAGTCCACCAATCAAAGTAGCAAAACTATCAGAACCCGCCTTGATCCTCAACTGAACCTGGAGATCATCGTCGGGGTTGCAAAAGCGGAGGAAAGTACCAAGGTTGTCAAGACTTGGCGATGCTAGTTTAACATGAGGGGGGCAAAAAGTAAATGCAAAGATTGACTCTGCAGAGGATGATAGACATATAATAAGAGGCCAATATAAGATTGACTCTGCAGAGGATGATGGATATATAATAAGAGACCATTATAATATCAAGGGAACTGCCTCAAATACCAGGAGGACCCTTTTAGAAATCCAAAAGTTGCGAGTTAGGGAATGGAAACAGACAATAAGGACTTTATATCTTCCGAAGGTAAATGTTTGCGTAACTTTGTTTTGAAAATAGCTAATGTGGACGACAACCTAATTTGCAGTGGAAGATTATTCCAGATGAAAGCATATTTGGAGGCAAAAACTGAGACCGGTTAGTTGTGGAGCTAAGGGGTGATGAAATGATCATGGAGGAATTACGAGTGGCATAGGGTCGATCTACCGGAGTAAGAGCGTTAATTCGTGGGAGATTTGGGCTACAGTTAACGCGAAACAGGAAGCAGAGACCGGCTTCGAGTCTTCTAACCCATAGAAATTTAATGTTTGCTAACTGGCATCTATCCGTATAAGAGATAGTGGATCCAGGAAGAGAAAATAGTCTTCGAGTAAAAACCCTCTGAACTTTTTCAATCTTACTGCGGTCAGAGGCGTTCATCAGCCCAAAGAGGGGACAGCAGTATTCTAGAAAAGGAAGAAAAAACATGTGGTACTGGTCTAACTTTATTTCCGGAAGGAAGAAATTATGCGATATAAAACCACATATCTGTGCAGCCTTCGCAGAAATTTAATCTGCATGAGGCGGTAATGCTAGCTTATTCGTGTAACTAAGACCGAAGTCTTTTATAGTGTATCATTCTAAAAGTGTACTATTTTGAAATACTAGGGGTCCAGGAAGCTTGGCGGGGCCAAAACACATGAAACTGGTCTTGGATGGAGAAAATTTCATCTGCCAAGTTCAGCTCCAACGTGAGAGCATAAGTAGATCAGTGTTGATTTTATCAACGCAACTATTGGCAGTGTCTTTAGAAAATGAATAAATGCACTAGAGATCGTCAGCGTAAACGAAATTTTGTGAATTTGTGAGTAAAGTTGAAATTTCGTTTATGTAGAGAATGAAGAGAAGGAGACCTAGAAACGTGCCTTGAAAAACGCCACTCGTGATCGGTTGAGGCGTCGAGTTGCTATTACCTACTAAGACCTTCTGGCAGCGGTTAGACATGTAGGAACCAATGAAGTCAAGGAGCGGAGGCCGGATGCCGAGGGCTTCCAGTTTCACCAGAAGACGTCTGTGCGGTACCTTGTCAAAGGCTTTGCTCAGGTCAAAGTAGATCACAACCACTGTCTGCTGCTCATTACGAAGGGAAGTGACGAGGTAAAGAAAAGCTAAATGACACACTTCGCATGATCTCCCAGGTAGAAAACCATATTGTGAGTCGCTTAAGAGCTTATTTTCTAAGCAAAAGTTGAGAATTTGATAAAAAATAATTTTTTCAAAAAGTTTTGCAAGAGCCGGGGTTTTGTGAACGCCTCGATAATTATTTACGTCCGAACGAGATCCCGACTTGAAGACAGGAAGAATAATAGATGTCTTCCATGAGTCAGGAAAGAATCCGTTTAAAAGATTAACTGAGAATACTTGGCTAAGCAATCGGGGAAAGCTCGGCACTCTCTTAATAACTGAGTTTGGAATACCGTCAGTCCCCGAAGAGTGCGAGTTTTTGAGACGCATTATTTGCTTACGAATTAGTTCTATGGAGAAATCAATGGTACTGATAACATTAAATGAGGATGCCTGAAACGTCGGAACCGGTTCAGATTCCATCGTCAATGTCATATCCTTGACTGCCACAATGGATCGGCTTGACCGGTTGAATTGCCAAATTCAAATCAGGCTCTAATCCATGGATCAACCAAACGCAGTGCGCATATTGTGTGCGCGGGCAAACATCAAGGTTCCAAGACCGACCAGCGACCACTTACCTACCACCCTCGAAACGATCACACAATTCAAACTTCAACTCGCATTTAATCTTTACTAGGGCTGTGGTAAGACAACTAAGCATGCAGCTTGAATTATGTACCCATTAAAATGAACCTTTGGAGTTTTGACGCAGATTATTCTTTCGAACTCTATGAAATATCTTCAGGACTACACTTTAGAATTGATATTTCGTTAGCGCCGGGAAGGCGTTGTTGAAACAAACATAAGCATCGAAATAAAATTATGGCAATATGTGCGGATAAAATGTACAAATATTTAATAATTTTGTCAGAACGGGTCCCATTGGGGCAATAGTTAGCTATGTTTTGAAATTAATTGTGAGCTAGAAAATAGGCAGTGAAAAACTCCTACCTTGAAAATGGCGGCAGAGTTCAAAAGGCCTCTATTTTCGAATAGAGGCTTAGAGAAAAAACTGCTTAGGAAAATAAGGTAATGGAGTAGAGTAGGCTAATACTGCAGTACCAGTTCAGAAGGCGCATGAAACAAAATCTTGCGAAAAGGCATCAGTGCACTTGAGGCCTCAGCATCTTAGGATCCAGAATTAAATCCTGATGATGGTAAGAATCCAACGACTGAGTGCGTCTGAATAACTTCATATTTTGAATGACTGGTGGCATATTGAGACATCATTATTCCTGGGGACTCGGGGTAAAGAAAAAATAGTTTCAAGAAGGTCACTTAAATTCCCGTTGGTTCTTTCTCCGAGTCATATAGAAAGCTGCTCGGAAACGATGAGGAAAATAAAAGGTTAATAGAATCAGTGTTAGGATAAATGTGCAGTTTTCACTTGAAGGTCGATAGACTACTTAACGACCTAGTTTCAATTGGCAAGTTATGCCAAAGTTAGCTTTACCTAGAAGCAAAGAAAAGAGAGCGATTACATTTAGAAGAGGCAGGAGGAGGTATAATAGGCGTAGAATTTCTTAGGTTAAAATAAAGACTAATTGTGGTAGTGACAGAAAGCTTGGGGAGATTTGAGCTATTATTAAGTCGAAAAAGGAGACAAAAGTCTGCTTCCAGTCTTTTCATCCGAAGAAATTTTAGCTTCGTCAGCTGGAATCTAGTTGAGTAGTAAGTATTTGAAAGAGTCGGATACAGGAGGTATTTTACGAAATGCCTTTGAACATTTTCAATTTTTGAATGGCTAGATTCGTTCATTTAACCGAAGAAAGGACAGCAAAATTTCAGAATCGGAAGCACAAACAGACGATAAAGTCTTAATTTAATTTCAGGAAGGTATACAATAGAAGAAATAAAGCCAGAAATCTGAGCAGCTTTGGTCGTAGTTCTATCGGTGTGAGGCAAAAATCTCATTTATTGGTGTAGCTTGAGCTCAAGTCCTTGATGGAGGAACATTCAAGTGTAGCACAACCTTTAAAAATAACAGGTTGTGGCAGCTTTAGTGGCTTAAAACACATTAAGCGACAGTTAGCTGAAAACTCCATTAGCCAGGTGGAGCTTCACGCCAAAAGTGCGTCTAACATTAAATTTCTCTGGGATAGAAGACACAAAACCGGTCTATGGTTCCTGTTTCGCGTTAACTCTAACCCAAATCTCCCACAACATAACGCTCTCAATCCCGTAGATCGACCGTATGCCACTTGTAATTATTCCATGATCATTTCACCACCCCTTAGCTCCACAACTAACCGTTTTTAGTGTTTGCCTCCAAATATGCTTTCATATGGAATAATCTTCCACTGGAAATTAGGTCGTCGTCTACATTAGTTATTTTTAAAACCAAATAACGCAAACATTTTACTTCGGAAGATATAATGTCCTTATTGTCTGTTTCCTTCCCAAACTCGCAAATTTTGGATTTCGAAAAGGGTCCTCCTGGTATTTGAGGCAGTTCCCTTTATATTATATTGGTTTCTAAAAATGTTTTCATCATCCTCTGCAAAGTCAGTCTTCGCGTTCACTTTTTCGTCCCTTCCTTTTTAACTAGCGTCGCCAACTCTTGACAACCTCGATACTTTCGTCCAATTTGTAACCCTGACGATTGTCTTCGGAATCTGCTGATTACTGTGGCGGGTTCTGATGTCTTCGCCTCTTTGTTGGTGGACTATGAAGTCATCAAGGTCACATTTTGGTGATGATCTCCTGACCTCTACTCTCCCCTATTCGTTTCGACAGTTTTTCTACGATGAGTTCCATCTCTCTAACCTCCATGGTGGTTATAAACAGTAGATCAACTGTAATATTATCTCTCACTCGACAAGGATCCTTTCGAAACCTCATACGTTGTCAGCGACATCTCAATACTATCCCATTGCATCGTACAAATCTCATCAACTCTAGCTATTAATTTTGAAGAGAAGCAGTTTTTTCTCCTAGTTTTTTTTAAACTGGCGGCTCGCCGAACTCTACCCCCGATTTAACCGTGGAAGTTTTTTTAATGCTTCTTTTCTAGTTCACCGTACACGCCAAAGATCGTTGACTTTTGTTTTATAAATGGCAAATCGTTCTGAATCGGATATGCCTACCATACAACTCATTTCCGCTGTTCATATTGCTGCTCACATAGTGCAGCAATTATCCGCTTTGTATTTATTTATACCGTGATACTAAGCTTGTAATGTTTGGGCCCTATGTGTCGTAAATATACAATTGAGTATGAGGACCCGATTAAAACTGTTTGTTTTCGATCAGATAGGTATGATCTGATAAAGTCAGTAAGGGGACTTTAAAATCCTAAAACCTAAAGTTTATGTAGAGGTCATCTATGAGTCTTTTTATCGAATGCCTTACTAAGATCAGATTAAATAACTTCTACAGATAGATGATCAAGGTCAAGGTTAAGGTCAAGCTGTGCAGCTCGTTTTTAAAAGGTAAGTGAAAATTCTAATTTTTTCAGGATTTCCTCATCATAAGCTTTAATTATTACCTGATTTTTGGATAAAACTTTGTATTTTTAACAGTCTTTCACCTTCTTATACCTGTGGTGCTCGTCCTCTTCTACAGGAGGGAACCTTTTGAGTCAACTTTTTCACCCGACATAGCCTCATTATTAGTCAGGTGGATCTGTTTTACTAAGAAGTTTTCTCAAGCACGTTTCGTAGAAAATCATTTGCCTGATTTTTCCAAAGTTTAAACAAACTAAAGCTTCCTACATGCAAAAATGAGAACGAAAATCTCAGTTCGTCGCAAGCTCTCAGCCGTTGATCCGAAGCGTTGCTTGGTTGCATCTAGTAGTCACAGCAGTGCTATGCATATGCAACCAGTTGTTAAAGCTAAGCAGCTTGAGCTCTCTGCTTAACAAAATTGTTATGACTTTATGTTATGTCGACTTGGCCCCGCCTGGCCCCCTGGGCGACAGGCGGCCAGGCGATGCTGATGCTCATAGTGTTTGGATCAGTTCACTCTATACTGAGGGACTTATTCGACGGTGACATCTTAGGTTTTCCCGCTCAGGAATGTCAGCGTCTGGGCTCTCGTCCATTTGGTTGCCACTGAAACATTAGACCGACAGAAAAGAAATTACATTTTCTTTTAAAAAGTGTTTCCCGAGACAGACGACCTTTTGACGTTGCCGTAGACTTCCTGTACTCGTGCGGCTTCAACTCCAAAAAAGCGAAAGCCAAAAACTTCTCCTCACGTAGCAAATATCCCTCTATCTTAGTCACCTTTTTCACCGATCAAGATAATTTCAATTTGTACCGACAAGACCGCGCTGAAAAACGTGGCGGTGGTTGCCTCCTTTATATTAAGTCATCCTTTGTACATTTCCCTTTTCATCTGAACATTTAGTCTTTTTCTGGAAATGTATGCTTTGCTTCAGTCATCCTCCCGGACAATAAAAAAGCGGTAATTGGCTGTGTCTATAATCCTCCGTGTTATTCTGGCAATGAAAGCGAGCTCTGTGAACTATTTGAAAAAGTTGCAGACACTCAGTTTGATGTCAAAATAATCGTAGGCGATTTTTATCTGCCAGACATTGACTTGCAGGCCAATTCCTTTCCGCCTAAACATCAGAAATTGGTCGATACTATTAACTTTTCAAACATGTCCCAACTGGTCAGATCAGTTTCTAGAAATGACAACATTTTAGATTTAATTTTTACAAACGATGTCCACCCTCTCTTTATGAATTTTCATCATGATCTATTAACAAGTGATCACGCAATAATTCACTGTTGTCTTCCAGTTCCCCTTCTTACGAAGCCTGAGGTTAAATGCAATAACCTCAACTTTGCTAACATAAACCATGAAACAGTAAATAATTTCGTAAGCACTCTAGATTGGCATAGCATATTCTCAATCAACGATCTAAACTTTTTTTCGTGAGCTATTGCAGAGCCTCACAGAAAAAATCCAGGCTTTTATCCCGTTTAAGATTTTTAATTCACATACAGCTTCTTCTACTGTTCCGCATTTTCTCCAGAACAGACTTAAAAAATTACGAAAGCAACTTAAAGATTCATCTAAAAGCTCTTTGTCAGTTCATTTAAGGATTGCACAAATATTTGAATTAGCATCGAGAATAAGGCTCGCGCGAGATAAGCGTAGGGAGTCTCGGGCACTAAGTGATGCAAATTCATCCAAATCTGTTGCTCAAATCTTTCATGATCGGTCATCGGCTAAGCGTCTGAATGTAACTCCGCCCTTACTCGACTGTAACAAAAAATTTGTTACAGATGATTTGGGCAAAGCAGAATTGTTGAACTCGTTTTTTGCCAACCACTTTACCATTGAAACTAGCCCCCACTCCCACAATTCCTCTGCTTTCAAATTCGCTTCTAACAACTATTAATTTCTCGCCTTCATGTATTCAAAAAGAAATAGCTCACCTAAAAAAATTCACATTCAGTTGGAACTGATAACATTCCAAACTCACTTATTAAACAGTTAAGGGATTTTCCACCTTTACTAAGCAAATTATTCTCAGTATTTCTCGAAAATGGTTTCTTCCCCGATTATTGGAAAACTTCTATTATAATACCAGTTTTTAAATCTGGTTCCCGTTTGGACATTCATAACTATCGCGGTGTTCATAAAACGCCCTCTCTTGCTAAACTCTTCGAAAAACTAATTGCAAAACAAATCACGGATTTTCGCATAAGCAATAAAATTATCAACTTTTCCCAACACGGCTTCTTACCGGACCGTTCTTGTGAAACCTGCCACATGTCTTTTCTAAATATACTAACTTTATTAGATCATACCTAAATGATCGAAAGCAAAACGTTTTAGTAGGGTCCTCATACTCAAGTGCTACCCCGATTGTTAGTGGTGTCCTTCAAGGTACCGTATTAGGTCCTTTGTTGTTCATACTGTATATAAATGATATTTCATCGATAGTTAAACATTCTTAATCTTTTATTTATGCTGATAACCTCAAATGCGTGTATTCCTTCTCTAACTCTACAACCGAACGGTGCCTAGAACAAATTCATTCAGACTTAGACGCTCTTTCGGCCTGTAGCTCCACATGGCTAATGGAGTTCTCACCTACTAAGTGTCGCTACATGAGTTTTGGGCCTGTAAGGCTGCCGCAACCTCTTATCTTTGAAGGTTGCCATATGATTGAATGTTCCTCCATCAAGGACTTGGGCTTAAGCTACACCAATAAATTAGATCTTTCGCCTCATGCCGATAGAATTACAGCCAAAGCTGCTCAGATTTGCGGCTTTATTTCTTATAATTTCTACCTTCCTGAAATTAAATTAAGACTTTATCGTATGTTTGTACTTCCCATTCTTGAATTTTGCTGTCCTTTTTTCGGTTTGATGAACGAATCTAGCCGTTCAAAAATTGAAAATGTCCAAAGACCTTTCACAAAAAACTCCTATTTTCGACTCTTTCAACTACTTCCTACTCAACAAGATGCCAGCTAACGAAGCTAAAATTTCTTTTGGTCAGGAGACTTGAAGCAGGCTTTTGTCTCCTTTTTTTCGACTAAATAATAGTTCAACTCTCCCCAAAGCTTTCTGTCATTACCCCCGTTAGTCTTCCTTATAACCTAAGAAATTCTGCACTAATTATACCACCCCCTGCATCCTCCACGTGAAAACGCTCTCTCTTCTTTGCTTCTAGGTATAGTTTTCTTTGGAATAACTTGCCAATTGAAATAAGTTCGTTAACTAGTCTATCTGCCTTCAAGCGAAGACTGCACATTTATCTTAACACTGATTCTATTAACCTTTTATTTTTCCTCATCTTTTTCCCCAGTAGCTTTCCCCATGACTCGGAGAAAGGACCATCGGGAATTTGAGTAACCCTCTTGAAACTATATTTTACGCTACCTCGAGACGCCCATGAACTATAATGTCTCCTTATATCACCCGTCCTCCAAAACGATGACGTCATTCGGACGTACAAATTCGGTGGTCCACAGTCTTAAATGCTGCGGTTTCTTTGGATACTAACCATCATCAGAATTCAATTCTGGATCCTATGATGCTGAGGACTTAAGTTCATTGACGCATTTTCGTGAGATTCTGTTTCATACGCCTAAGTGATCAAGAACGAATCACCTCGACGTTTCATTATCTCATTCTGAAATGCTACTGCAGTATTACCCTATTCTACCAACTGACTATTTTTTCCTAAGCAGTTTTTTTCTCCTACCTTCTATTCGAAATGAAGGTCTATTGAACTCTGCCTCTATTTTCATGGTAGGAGTTTTTTTTCACTGCATATTTTTTCCAGTTCACCATTAATTTTAAAACATTGCTAACTGTTGACATAGCAGGACAAGTTATGAATTTATACATTTTATCTGCATACATTGTCATAACTTTATTTCGTTACTAATGTTTGCTTAGACAGTACCTTCCCGGTGCTAACCAAATATAAATTCTAAATTCTAAATTATGTCATATATCTAATCGAAAACAAAAGGTCTTAGTGGGTTCCTCATTTTCAGCTGAGACCCCTTTTTTAAGCGGTGTCCTTTAAGGCACCATGGTAGGTCCTCTTTTGTTTTTGCTTCTTAATTAATTATATTTTATCAGCAGTTAAACGCTCTCTGTATTTTATTTGTGCGGACAATCTTAAATGCGTATATTCCTTTTCTAAAGTTTTGGCTCAACGATGCTTAGAAGAAATTCATGCAGACACGCTTGCTCTTTCCGCGTGGAGCTCAACGTTGCAAATATAATTCTCAACTTTTAAGTGTCGCTACATGCGCTTCGGGCTTGACAGACTACCAAAACCAGTTGTTTTTCAAGGCATCATCAAGGACTTCAATTCAATTCAATTCAATTTATTGAGGGAAATAGGCATGGGCCTTTGAGTACCCTATTTGTAACGTAAAATTAAGTGCGGTATACAGAGAAACCGTGTGGGTTGCACGACAAGTGGTGCACGACTCTCGAGGGTTAAGATAAATGCCTCATCGCTCAGGCTCGTTGCGGAACATAAAACTGTCAAGGTTCTGTGTGTTCGGTGACTATAAGCTGGCTTCTGCCTCCTTTAGCATTTAATAATAGTTTAAATATTCCCCGAATTCCAGCCCTTACCTCCGTTATTCGTCCTAAAAACCTATGTAATCCTCACTGGTTATACCGCCTCCTATATCCTCCACATCTAAACGCTCTCTGTTCTTTGCTTCCAGGTATTGCTTTCTTTTGAATAACCTGCCAATCGATATAAGGATCTCAAATAACCTGTCTACTTTTAAGCAAAGACTGCACATTAACCTTAAAATTGATTCAATTAACCTTTTACTTTCCCCATCCTTCCCGAGCAGCTTTCTCTATGACCCCGAGAAAGGACCATCGGTAATTTAGAAGACCGTCTCCAAATTACATCTTCCATGCATCGTTTCCCCACGAACTATGATGTCTTTATAACCCATGCCTCCGTAAAATGATCGCCAAACAATTATGTTATATTGCGCGCTCATTTTGAATAACCTCCATTTCGAATGCCGATAACCATCATCAGAATTACAATCCGAATACTGAGCTGTGCAGGCCCTTAGATTCATTACCGATTCTCATGCCAACTAGCACCTTTGAGCGCATTATTTTGATCTCTTCTTACTCAATTATCGGATCTCCCATTATCCTTTCGTAATACGCTCAGAAGCAACCTACCATGCTGCTTCATATGCCCTCGCGGAGCAGTGTCATGGTGTCAACCCATCTCGGACTGTTGACGATCGTTTTGGATTCCTCTGTTGGTGGTCTGAGAAATCAGCAAAGAGAGTATCATGATCGCTTCTCTGGCAATTCTACCATGACCTTTATGCTCTGTACGGTCCTTTCCTCGTTCGACCCTAAGCGTAGGTGTGATGCCTGCGAAGGTTTCTCCTGTCTAGCATCCTTGACGGCTACGCTTATTGCCAGTCGATACGCATTGGGATCGCACCTGTGGTGCTGAAAAGTAGCCTCTTTCATCACATGATTTCTCCCACGATGAGGAGCGTTTGAATACTCATATGCTCTCATCAGCATGTTGATCCTATCTAACGCGTATGATTTTTCACCCAGGAGCGATAGCGTTTTCTCCTTAAAATCCCACAAACCCCATTGATGATATGCCTCCTCCATGACAACGCTCAAGGAGTTTTTCACTGTCTGCTCTTTGATATAATTTTTTTAACCACACTGATTTGTGTCAAGTGCACCGCTAATAGCTGTCCTACTATTCAAACTTAACTGTACACGATTTTGTATTCATTTGAATTTATTTTTGTCCACTTACAGTGCCCTTTCGGGTACACAAATAAAACATCTTTCTATCTATCCGTACAAAGAGACGTTAGTAGATTTAGAAAAGACATGTGGCAGGTTTCACAAGAGTGGTCTGTTAAAAAGCCATGTTGAGAGGAAATGCGAATTCGATTACTTATGCAAAAATTCGTAATTTTATGCAATTGGTTTTTCAAAGAGTTAAGCAAGAGAGGGCTTTTTATGAACACCGCAATATTTATGAATGTCTGAGCGGGAACCAGATTTAAAAACTGGGATTATAATAGAAGTTTTCCAATAATCGGGGAAGAAACCGTTTTTGAGAAATACTGAGAATAATTTGCTTAGTAAACGTGAAAATCTCTAAATTGCTTAATAATTGAGTTTGGAATGTTATCAGTTCCAACCGAATGTGAATTCTTAGGTAAGGTTTTTCGTTTGAATAAGTTAAGGTGAAAAATTAATGGTTGTAAGAAGTGAATTTGAATTTAAAATCAGAGGAATTGAGGGAGTTAGGCTATTTTCAGTGGTAAAGTGGTTGGCAAAAAATGAATTTCACAATTCTGCTCGGCCCAAATCCTCTGTTATGAAATTTTTGTTACAGTCAAGTAAAGGCGATGTGACATTCAGACGCTTAGCTGATGACCGAACATGAAAGAATTGAGCAACAGATTTGGATGAATTGGCATCATTTAGTGCCCGTGACTCCCTATCCCTATCTCGCGCGATCCTAATTTTCAATGCTTATTCGAATATTTGTGCTACCCTTAAGTGAACTGACAAAGAGCTTATAGACGGATCGTTAAGTTGCTATCGTAATTTTTAAGCCTGTTTTGGAGAAAATTTGGAACGGTATCAGAGGCTGTATTTGAATTAAAAATCTTAAGCGGGATAAAAGTCTTGAATTTTTCTGTAAGGCTCTCCAATAGCTCATAGAAAAAGTTTGGATTGTTGTTTGAAAATAAGCTATGCAAATCTAGACTGCTTATGAAATTATTTATTAATTCATGATTTGTGTCAGCAAAGTCGAGGTTATTGCATTTTGCCTCAGACTTTGTAGGAAGGGAGAATGGAAAACAACAGTGAATTAGTGGGAGATCACTTGTAAAAAATAACTTTAATTGTGAGATGGAAGGTTGGAGACTGGATGCAGCATTATTAGAAATTACTCGAAAGTCGTCCAGTCGTGAACCTCCCTTATAGATCGAGGCGATGAATGAACATTTCAATTCTTCTGGCAGTTCGCCTTATTCAAATGTTTTTTTATAATATGATGGACAGTGGTTTACGCAGTTCGTAAGCAAGTTCTCTAAGTGATAATGCAGGAATTATATCCAACCAAGGTGACTTGGAAGGCTTTATACGGAGTAATTCGGTCCTAAATATGGTCGGTGCAAAGTCTAGGTCTTCTGTTGTGGATGAGGAGGAGGAGGAGGAGGAGGAGGAGGAGTAAGGGAAAGGAGAGGGAAACATTGGTGGACAAAGAGGTGGAATAGCAGCAAAAGAATAAGGCTCTCGGATGAAGCCAGACTGAAATAATTTGGAAAAAGTGGATGCTTTAACGTGATAGTCAGTCTACAGTTTTCCCTCTACAGGCCTAAGGGTAGGAATTCATTTCCTGAGTGCTGTTTTTACTCCGTATGTAGCCATATAGCATTTTGGTGTGTTCGAACGCTTTTTGACGTATGTTCAGTTTGAACTTCCTTCGCTGCTTTGTAACCTCGCTTTTACAAATGTTTCTTGGTTGCTTATATTCCTGTAAGTGGTCATCGGATCCGGGTTATCTGTAATGCCTGCAGAAGCGATTTTGTTTTGAAAAAGGCCTGCAATTTAGAGTTTATCCATTTTGGGTGGTTTTTGATTACCTTTCGTTTGAGAGAACAGTTGAGATAAACAATGCTTTTCAATAACGAGCTGAAAGTCATCCAATCGTTATTAGCTTCACCATATAGTTCTGTTTCCCAGGATACCTCTGACATTTGTCTTCTTATAAGTGCGAAGTCCCCCTTCCAAATGTTTCTTTCCGACCTATCAGTCAAATTTGGTTTGGAAAACATAGAGTACTCAAAATACAGCGTAATGTGATTATTTGCCCCTAATAGCGGTCGACCCTGTAGGTAAAGCACATCCTCCTCGTCTCGGGTAAAAATGAGGTCAATATGATCCGTGATCCAAAGGTGACGTTCTTTACAGAGAATTTGTCTGTTGCCCATTGAATTAGTTTGTGGTTGAGGTTATCTGGCATTCCCTGCACAGTTCATGTTTTCCCGTCAATACCAGGAGCGATAAAATACCCAACGATGAGGACCTCTTTATTCTCAATGGCTTTATACAGTTCCGATATGAGAATGAGACCCTGATCGGAAGTTTGATAGGGTGAATGGTAGGCAGCCGATATCGACAGATGTCTAGAATACATAGCAGCTACAGAAATGCTTAAAGGCGGTTGGGTTTAAATTCTAAGATAAGTGGAACTTTTTTATATAAAATGGTGTTTCTAGAGGGCAGAAGTCTTTTGAGTCCCTGTGTTAGAAGACATTTCTATAACCTTGGGCCTATTTTCTTAAGATAATAATTTACCATTCCCACGTCGAGTTTTGTAAGGTTTAGCCTACCAATTTTTCATTGCATTCTGCAATTCTTATTTTTCCCATTTAACGGTCTTCAAAGATATACATTTGTACACAGCTATATTACCACCAAAATTTTCCCTTATGATCTCAGATGAGCTTTAATTAATCAACTACATTTAACTTTGAACTACGATGAGAGCGAAAAACTCTCAACATCTGTACCTTCGCGTGGCTCAAGTACGTCGAGGATAGCAAGCAGTAATAACCATTCGTCACCGTTATTGGAAGACAGCTTAACATGTCAACGTAATACAGTATCAATGACTTTTATGATTAAATATGGCACCATGCTCTCAATTCTAGGAAAATGTTTCGATATGAATATCTCCGATGTTCCCTCTGAAGAATGTTAAGGTCAAGACCCACTTGTTCACTTGGTTGCCCGTGAACCTTCTGCTAGGTGAAAAATAACATTCAATTTCCTATTAAAAATGTTCCTCGATCCGTGCAGCCTATTGCTGTTGCAGTGGAATTCCTATACTCTTTTGGTTTTAACTATAGGATAGCGGATGCCAAACGCCTATCGTCCCGTTGCAAAAATCCATCAATTTTCGGTAAACTGTTTCTCCCAATCAAGGTTGATTCCGTTTCTGTCCACAGAGACCGAGTTTCAAGATATCTGGAAAACGCGAAATTTTCCATTGTCGTGATCTCACCCTCATTGGAGCGAAGAATTGGATTCCTCTCCTCAAATAAACCCCTGTCTTCTCATAAAAAGCTCCTCAATCTGCTCACAAGCTAAGGCGTTAGTAATCCAACCTCTGTAAAATCAAGCTAACTACTGCCCCGTACCTCTACCTCTACCACCCACTCAAGCAAACTACTGCCTTCGCCTGTCTCCACCTGAGCTGAATCCCCAGTTGTGATTTCTAATTCTTCTAATAGCCCTCCTAAAACATCCGTGAATCAGGCTTCATCATCTTGACCGACATCTTCGCCATATGAACGAAGTCGTCAAAGTGTTCCATTTGAAGCCCCCAGGAATGCCGTCAGAACGACGTGATTCAAAATCTGAATCGCAATCTGACCCAAAATAGAGATAACATAGTTCCATTAAATTTAATGCTGCCTTCTCTTAGCCTCTACAATTGAACTCCACTATTAACCCCACAGGTCCAATTATTCCCCTGAATAAGTGCTTGTTACGCACACCTGGTAACAACGAATGCCATATTTTTAGCCTGCTGATGGTCCCTATGTTAATCGTCCCCAGCCATTTGCACCCCCCCCCCCTAGTCTAGGCTTCCCACCACCTGAAACCAGTAGTTCGCACTTAAGTCATTCTTACTCCTTTAAACTCCATAGATGGACCATCTTCTCACCACTTATCGTTTTAGCTGCTTGCCCTCCTCCACTTGTCTCTAACTTGCTTCTAGCCTACCCCTTCCACGTTTACCCATTTTTTACTTTCCTACTATTCCAACAGCTGAAAATTGTAACCCTACGTGCTTATGATCTACCTTTCAGCCTTTTGTTGCTAACTCTCCATGTTCCAATAGTTCTGGATCTGCTGGTAGTTGCCATTCATCAAATAAAAACAACTTTCAACCTGTTTATCAACCTCAAACTTTTTTATAAATGACATTGACAGTAGCCATGCTGCCCATAGCACATTAAATATTATTTTATTGCATGCCATGTCCATTATAAACAAGATGGCCCAAATCAGAGCCATTGATATTGAAATGACGCCCAACATCATATGCGTAACCGAATCCTGGGCACACCCCCTAGTTCATTATTCTTCCCTTTTAATAAATGAATTTGAATTCTACCGCCACGACCGCATGAATAGGCATGGGGGCGGTTGCCTTCTTTATGTTAGATCTTCCTTAAAACACTTCGCCTACGATCTGCATGTCTCTTAATTCTCTGTAAACTTCTGCTTCACATCCATTATTCTTTATCCACAAAAGGCTATTCTGGGATGTTGCCACAATCTTCCGAACTCATCCGCCAGTGCCGACGCAAATCTTTGCGAAATGTTTTAATTAGTTTCGGAATCCACTCTCGATGTTAAAATAGTTGTTGGAGATCTTGAATTCCTTGAAAAAGATTGGCTTCTGAATATATGTCCACCCAGATTTCAGCCTTTCCAAGATATTAGCAGCTTTTCTAACTGATCTCAGCTTTTGCGCTCTTCAACAAGAGAAAAGCACATTCTAGATCTGATCTTTACCACTGACGCTGATCCTCTTTTCGTTGATTACAAAAGGACCTTTTTGATAGTAACCGTGTCTTACTTCACTGTTGTCTTCCGTTGGCCTTTTCGAAAAAGACAAACATAGTTCGGGCTTACCTAAATAGTGATTTTGTAGACAATGAATTAATAAATAGCGATCTTGGGTCATTCGATTGGCATGCCTTTCCCTCCTGTAATGATGCAAGAGCTCTTCATAACGTCATAACGGTTTTAACTGACAACGTCGAATTGGTGCCTCGTAAATATCGCACGCTTTACTCTTCGGATTCCCTTGTTCCTCACTTCCTTCATAAAAAACTACAAATGCTGAGAAGGAAACTTCGTTACTCTGCTACTACTTATTTATTCGTCCATATCAGAATCACAGAAATTTTTGAAATGCCCTCAAAGATGCGTCAAGCATGAGATAAGCAGAGAGAATCACTTGCTCTCAGTGATTCGAACCCTGCGAAATCGGTTGCTAAAATCTTCCGTCATCAGTCTTCCTCTAACCGTGGGGATGATATTCCCCTTTGTTAAATGGCAACCAAATTATTCTCTTCAATGACGCTGAAAAGGCGGAATTGGTTAGTTCACTCTTTGCAAAACATCTTACTACTGAGTCCGAGCCGATTACCTCTTGTCCTACGTTTTCAAACAGAATACTAACTAGAACCAATTTTATCTTCAGAACAAATTCAGAAACATATAGTCGTTTAAAAAATTCACATTGTTCGGGAACGGATGGTATTCCAAACTCGATTAGTGAACAGATATCAGCCCTTCCCAGGTTGCTTAGTTATTTATTCTCCGTTTATATTTCGAGCCTTTTGCCCTAACAACCTAGAAGACCCCAATCATCCTTCCAGTTTTTAATTCTGGAGCTTGATCTGGTGTTAACAACTATCGGGTCATGCATAAAAGCCCATATTTAGCAAAACTTCTTGGAAAGATAATGTTCAATTAACTTATTGATTTTTGTCTAACTAATGAGCTTCTGAGCTCCTTTCAGTATGGATTTTCACCTAAAAGATCGTGTGAAAATTTTTACTTAGCCTTTCGTAATCTTATCACCTTCCTTCATAAAGAACAGAAGTCTGTGGCAGCTATCTATTTTGACCTTAGCAAAGCCTTCGACAAAGTGGCACATAGACACTTTTTAGTAAAATTCGAAGCCCTTGGCATCCGGCCTCCTCTACTTGACTTCATTGGGTCCTACCTATCCAATCGCTATCAGAAAGTTATGTTTTGTAATAGCTACTCGACACCTTACTCGATCACTAGTGGTGTATTTCAAGGCAGGGTTCTGGTTCCGCAACTCTTCTTTCTTTATATCAACGACATTTCAACTAAAATCAGAAATTCTCAAACGTTTATCTTTTCCTATGACCTTAAGGCTGTTTTTTATATTCTAAGGACAGTGCAAATATTTGCGTTGATAGAACTAACTCTCATCAATTTACACCATCGCAATAGAGTTCAAAGTGACAGATTGAGTTTTCTTCATCCAAGTGCAGGTTCATGACCCTGTCAAGCTTCTTGGTCACATTATCTTTCAAAATAGCCCACTCTCTGAATGCTCGACTATAAAAGATATAGGCCTGAATTATACAAATAAGCTCAATTTATCGCCTCATTCACATTGTTCCTCTGCAAAGGCTGCTCAGATATGTGGGTTCATATCACATACATTTTTTCTTTCTGCACTAAAACGTAGATTTTGTCAAATGCTTATTCGACGTGTCCTCGAATATAACTGCACATTCTGTGGTCTAATAAATGCCCGTGACGGCGGCAAAATCTTAAATGTTCAGAAATTATTGACTCACAGACTCATTTTACTGTGCTGGCTCCATCAGTTTCTAAACTAAGAGATGTCAGTTGGTGAACCTGAACTTATTATGGGTTCAAAGGCTCAAATCTGACGTGTGCTTTCTGTTTGCACTACCTCCAGCCGTTCTCTTCCACGTACCGATGCTCTCATCCCAATAGATCAATCTTTTGCCCCATGTAATTCCTCCACTGCCTCTTTGCTCTACGTCTTAACACTCCTCTTTGCATCCAAATATGCATTCCTGTGGAATAATCTTTCTCTTAACCTTAGGTCATCGCCTAAGGTATCAGTATTCAATTTGAAATTACATAAGCATCTTACACCAGAAACCATACAGTCATTATCGGCTGTGTCATTCCTAAACATTCAACTTCTGGACTTCAAAATAGGGTCCTCCTGGGATTTAAGGTCAAATAATGCATGCTTTATTTATTCAAATTCCAATTTAGATTTTTAAAATTCCCTGTTTTTAAATTTGCTGATAAATCCACCGTTATTGTCCCTCTCCTCATGTAGAGATGATCTTTGTGGCTTTAACTGTTATCTGATCATGGCCCTTAGCGATCTTTTGACGATGATGACCTGGTTCTCAGCTTTCACCTGTTGCTGGTAGTTTGTTCGGTTGGTACGATTGAGGCGCCCCACGTTTTGATGATCCCGCAGCTGTAATCTCATCTCCTCTCTTGGACTCTAATTGAACTGTGATTGATCGCGCTATCTCCATGATACCTAGCAAGGACCATTGGGAATTCAGGATACCGTTTATGAATTACGTATCCATGCTTACTGTCCCGGTGTCCCTCCCCTTAGCTTACAATCGGACGCACACGGTTTAAACCACCACCATTTTATTTGCTGCTAACCATTATCAGCATTCCACCCTGGTTACTGAGATGTCGAGGCTCACATCCACTGTCGCACCCGGGTTCACATGTTAACTTGCACCCTCTGTGTGCCCTATTCTGACGTCTCCATTCTCAATTGGTGGGAGTTCTTTATAGTCTCAAGCTATACGCAAATGCAACCTACTCTGCCCGTCCATATAATTTGCGAAGTAGTTGTTTTTTCTGCGCGGTTTCCGAAAGTAATACTCATTGAACTCTGCTCTCACTTTCCTTGTAGGAGCTTTTATCACTGCTACGTTTTGAGTTCCCCTTTTTTCGAAAAATTGTTAATTATTGCGTTAAAAAGATAGATCTTTGGTGAATTTAAAAAACTGCTTATTTTTCGTAATAACTGATTGTAAATGTTCCTATATATCTGTCTATTCAGACTGAGCACCAAAGTTCACATTGTCGTTATTTTTACTCAGCTTTAACTTTGTTTTGAAAGGGCGCTTAAAATACTTATTCATTAATTTATATATGCTTGGGGGTTTTTTTCTGCGGGTTTACAAGCTTTGAACTCCTATTCACTAAGGAAAATTCGGTCGTTCAGTTTTTGAAGACATTTTATGAGTTCGATTTCTACGCTCTCATTTTGGTTCTTATTAGTCGTATCTCTTTAAACCTGTAACATAAATATATATTTCATATTTTGAAGGGTATCAGGCAATGCTTTTGATCGCCCTATTAATGTTAAGTAATCATTGCATATGTACGGTCAATATAAAATTGTGAACATTTAAAATGGTTTCAAGTGGAAGAATAACGTAACTTCGAATGCGTTTTCACGGTCGTAGGTGAAATATTTTGGAAGAAAGGTAGAGCCAGAAAGTATTTACCATGCTTTATTTAAGTTATCATTTTGTGAGAGTCGTCCTAGTTCAAAAATTATGCCATCAAGCCTTCTTTTAAAATCAGAAGTGCTGTCAGTGGCAACCACCTCGCCTGGTAATGACTTCCAACATCGTACTACTCGTTGGCTGAAGAAAATTATTCTGAAGTTCAATTGCGTGCGTTCGCTGTTGACCTTGTAAGGATGACCACGCAGGTGAGTTGTGCAGGCAAAGTTGAAGAAATCCTTCGCTCTCTCAGGAGTCATGGCCCCAGATAACTCTGAATGTTCAGAGTAGGCTACACCATAAGTGCCTGTAGAAAAGATGAAATAAGTAAAGCTTTTCCAATGTGTCTTGGTAAGGTAAAGCCTTAAGAACTTCGGCCATCTTTGTTGCTCTCCGTTGCACCTAATCGAGGAGGTCAATATCTTTCATTATCCACGTAATCTAAATGTGGCCTAGAGGACACTATCTTAACAAAGTTAGCACTAAGTTAAAAATAATGACAATGTGCACATCAGTGCTCTTTGTGAGTGGCCAAAATAAACAGCAGAATTTACAATTAGGATATAATGTTGTGCGCAGTCATCAGTATGTTTCACATCCACCAGTGTTTTGTGCCTTCAAAATAATCATTTATAGTTTTTTTTTAAAAAAACGAAGAAGTTAAAAAACTTCCTTAAATTGGGAAAGAGTTCAGGGAGCCCCCAATTTCCAAAAAAGACGCAGGAGAAATAATGCTTTGCGAGGAAATATGAAGAATCACGGTACAGGTTGCCATATCACATGCAAAGAGCCGAAATTTACAAAAGAATTATCATCACTCGCAAAAGGAAGATCTGGCAATTGATAACGATGAAGTCAACATAGTGCGCTCAGGGCTGCTATTTCCCATGAGAATCGATTATGAAATTGAGGCCTAGACATTTCAATTGTCAGATTGAATGATGTTTAACAGTCAACGAAAATAAGGTAATTTAAAATGAGCATTCCAGTTTGGCCAGATTGTTTAACGAGGATTCGACTGAGTGATGAGTTTTGTAGACATCTTAGTTCATGGGGAGATGACGGCGCCCAAGCAGTGCCAAATCAATAAACCTATTTATTTTATTTATATGAAGCATGGAAATGCTATTTTGGAGACATTATCCTAAATTCCCAATGGTTCATTCTTATATTCATGAAGAAAGCTTCTCAGGAAGGAAGAGAAGAAAGATAAGTTGAATCAGTATTAAGATGAATTTGCAGTCTGCGCTGTAAAGGCTTAATGATGAATAATCGAAAGCGTACGTTCACTAAACTTGAATTCGTAAATTTCTATCTCCCTGAAAGTAAACTAAGAATTTATCAGATATTTGTCCTTCCCATACTTAAACATTGTTGTGTTTTGTCTGGTTTAAGGAACGAATCTAGTCGTTCTTAAATTAAAAATTTACAAAGACGTTTTACTCGGAAACTTTTACCTCCAGCACTTTCAACTACCCCTTCACGAATAGATGCCAGCTAACTTACCTAAAATTGCCATTGGTTCAGTGACTGGGACCTGACTTAGTTCAAATCTTCCCCAAATTTCAGCCCTGAGCCTCACTTGTCGTGCGCACGACCTTCGTTATTCTTCATAGATTACACCTCCTCCTATATCATCCATATCTAAACGCTCTCTGTTCTGTCCTTCCAGGTATTGCTTTCTTAAGAATAATCTCTCAATCCAAACAAGGCTTTTAAATAACCTGTCTGGTTTCAAGCGAAGATTAAAATTAATTCACTTAACCTTTTATTTTCCTCATCCTTTCCAAGTAGCTTTCTCCATGACCCAAAAAAATGACCATCGGGAATTGGGAAGGCCGTCTTCAAATTATGTGTCCATGCATCGTCTCCCCCACGAACTAATATGCATCCATGACTCATCCATCAGTGTAATAATTGTCAAATAATAGGGTGATATTGGCGGGCACATTCAAAACCCCCTCCATTTTGTTTGCCGATAACCATCAGCAGAATTTCAATCTGAGTACTCGGTTTTCTAGGCCTCACCTTTATTGGCGATTTTCATGCGAAATAGCACCCATGTGCGCACTTTATTGACTTTTCACTCAATTGCCGAAGTTTTCATTAGCCTTTCATAAAACGCTCAGGAGCAACCTACAATGTTGATTCATACCCTCTCCTAAAGTACTTTTGTTTCTCCTGCTCCTTTTTAAAAAAGATGGTTTTCGCAGTCCTTTTTCGTCCGCTGTTGATTTTGACCATCATTTCGAAATATTGAAAACCCTGTTGGTTCCCTCGGGCTTCAAAGTTCTCCTCTTTTTGACCGGCTGCAAACTACTTACACCGATCTTACGCCGATGGAGCGAAGGAATGTGTCTCCCCTCTTGCATAGGTCTTCGGCCTCTCAATCAATTATCCCTTAGTCTGGTCATGGCTATGCAAACCACAACGAGATGGTACAGCACTCTCCTCTGTTGCCCGTTTCAAAAACCCCCTTAACGTTATCTCCCACTTTTCTTCCAATGAATCAATTAACGACTTCTTCATCACAAAGTGGAATTTCAAACGCAGTAGCTATCAACCGTGTCGTAAGCCTACGTTTAATGTCAATGACTCCATCTTAAGTGCCAAGCCCGACTGCTTCTCTATTTCAAAGTAGTTTTTCCTTGTATTTCGTCTGTTCATTTAGTCCAAAAAACCGGTTCAATTCCACCTCGTTCGCATTCCACGCCATCCACTCCAGTCTCAGCTGTTCGACACCATATTTGTCAATAACATGTGCAAGTCTAAGAATGCTCCTAATTTAAATTACGAAAAGAAAAACATTTCATTTAAGAAACCTCCTACCCTCCAGCATCTACTTTACATACCGAAAATTTCCTTAGCAATCATCCCAACCAAACAACATCTCAGGCTCCCCAATTTTTAATTATATCCCTTATGGTAACAGTTTTCCAAAACAATTTGTTCCATTTTCAAATCTTATTCTTCCTCCATATTATTCCAATATTCCCAAAATCCTATTTTAAGGCCTTCTCCTGTGTTCGCTTACGCAGAAAATAGCCTTCCTCTCAATGGATACCACCCAAATATGTTTCTCTACAATAATCATAATTAAGTTAACAGTAACAGCTTAGCAAATTGTATACCGCAGCAATTTTATTTTCCACCCACACCTTCTTTGCTAAAATTTATTTCCCCACCACCAAGTCTTCTTTTATTATAAACACTAATGAGCGTATTCCGCGTTCCACAAATACGCTCAGTATAGGTTCACTCAACGCGAGGTCATTCGCGAAAAAGATGACGGAGCTAAAAACTGTAGCTTTTGAGTTCGACCCAGATATTATGAGCATCACAGAATCTCGGACTCATGCTCTAATTTCAGACTTGAAGCTCGCTTGTGATAATTTTAATTTATATTGACAAGACTGCGTTTATAACCATGGTAGTGGTTATCTTCTTTACGTTTCATTGTCTCTTGCACATCCCCTTAAATCTTAATAGTTGTACGTTTTCTGGAAATGCTGGTTTCATTTCAGTCGCCCTCACGGACAAGAAAAAAAGCCATAATTGGCTGTGTCTATAATCCTCCTTGTTATTCCGGCAATGTACGTCGGCTCTGTGAACTCTTTGAAAAAATTACAGAAGTTCCGTGTGATGTCAAAATAATCGTAGGAGAGTTTAATTTGCGAGAAATGGACTGGCATGCAAGTACTTTTAGTCACTTTAAGTCACTTTATTGAGGGAAGTAGGCTTTCGCCCTTGAGCTCCCTATTCACATGCAAAAATGTCAATAGCAAAAACGTTTACAGTGATATATCTGACAAATGAAATGTAGGGTCATCGATTTATGTGGGCCAGGGGCAACTTGCCACTGTTTACACAATCTTCATTATATTGACAATAGTTTCTCAGAAAATGAGTATCTAGATTTAATTTAAATGTGTCAACAGTTTCTGAAAGGATCACCTCGTCAGGGAGTTCGTTCCATGCTCCAACGACCCTCTGCGAAAAGGCATTCCGACGGGCTTCCTTGTGGACAAACTTCCTCTGTAGTTAAAAAGGATGACCTTGCAGATGTTCCGTCCCAGCCAATTCGAAGAAGTCCGCAAATTCTAGGGCACAATCGCGGCCTCTGACAATCCGGTAGGTTTGGATGAGGTCACCGCGTAGTTGCCTGTCATTTAGAGGTAACAAATCAAGTTCAACCAGTCTGGCTTCGTAAGGCAGATGACTAAGATTCTTGACCATCTTCGTAGCCCTCGCCTGCACTCGTTCCAGCTGTAGATAATCCTTCTTAAACCACGGACGCCAGGCCTGGACGGCATATTCCAAGTGAGATCGAACAAATACCCCGTAGGTTTTTTGGAAAAGTTCCTTATCAATCTGCACAAATCCGTGTCTGAGTGCAAATAAGACCTGTGTAGCGCGTTTAGCTGCCTTTAAACACTGTGAAGATGGTTTAAGTGAGGATTTTATTAGAACACCGAGGTCCTTATGTTCCTCAACAATTGAAAGGGGCTGCCCATTGAGAAT
>WEDG01004583.1:0-25789 GCA_017591395.1 Schistocephalus solidus
TTATATGTTATATGTTTATATGTTATAAACTTCTTAACTTGATATATTATTACCTTGGCTCTCACACACAACACTTTAAGGTCTCTTATGTAAGCTCCAACTGCGCACGTGTGAGGAGTGGAGTGTTTCAGGGTAGTGTGTTTGGTTCGCTTTTATTTTGTCTTTTTGTCAATGGTGTACCATGTTAACTTAAGAATGATTTGCTATTTAGGTATGCCAACGACTTGAAATTTACCTATAGATGCAAGCCGGCAGACCACGATACCGTGCTCGCACCCGTGAAGAAAGATCCGAAGGCCTTTGCCCAGTGGGGCTGTACCTCGCGCCTTTCCCTTTCTTGAAACAAATGCTCTGTTATGGTTGTTGATGACGACCATCAGCCTCAACGAAGCATAGATGGCCACAACCAAAATGTGCCTGAATTTTTTAAGAACTTGTGCATATTATAGGTCATCGTGTGCAAAGGAACCACGTATCTTTTTGTTCTCCGGCTTGGACAGTTGGAAAATCGTTAACACTTCGCTTGTTCTGATTCTCACATTAAAACTGCCACTGCCACTGCACGAACGTAATTGCTCTTTGGAATTTTCGGGAATTTTTCTTGCGCCGAATTACCTCACAAAACGACATCAAATTGGAATTTGTTTATCACCTTCGTCGACTTGATAAAAACAGCCTCTACACCAATAAATACTGACAACCGCTCAGTGAACCAAAAGTGCAAAACCCCTTGAAGATCTGAAGTTATCCAGGACCTTTGACCTCTACAAACGGCTGAGTCGTTCCTGAATATTCTTCCTATCATTTATTGTTTTTTAAAAGTGGTTTTGAATGAATAGGCGCATTTATTGCTCATATTGTTTCTATTGCGGCGTCGTTGGACTTCCGTTTGAAATTCGCTCGTCTCCAAGCTTTTGATTTTTGGCCAATAATCTGTTCCCAAAGTCAGGACTCAACGAAATAAGTTGTCATTGGATCACATATTGTCTGTTTATCAGGATCAGCCTATAATTGTTTATAGACATTGTGATATTCAGGCACACGAAAATTGATATCGGAATCTTGAATAATAAGCTAACTCAGCTTCATTTGGATCCTGCCTCATACGGGCTTCAGAAAACAGTCTCTCGCCAGGAAAGGTGTCTTCATCAGAAAGGAACGGAGAACCACTGGCAAACTCACTTCGAAGGCTGCATCATTCTTTGCTTCGTATTAACATTCGATAGTGAATTCGGTTCAGGAAAAGCACTTCTTTTTGTGCTCAGTAAACTATTCGCTTGATAATTTAAGCTGCTCGTTAAAACTTAATGCATCCTCATAGAGATCTTGCTGGCATGGGAAACGCAAATTTTCACGACCCGACCACGCGAGAAAATTATTCACCGCTTCGGCCAGTACTCGAAACACCAACCTCTCGATTATCTACCGATGCTCTTGACCGCTCGGCCACGCCCGGGAAGCCAGCAGACAAAACAAATAGTATACACTACAAAATAATGATCTCTCCTTTCTTTGTAAACCGTTTTCGATTTCATGTGACAAAAACTTACCAGAAATACTCAAGTCACTCTCAGCAGACCGAGAAGAACCACAAAGCAGCAATATTGAAGAAAGCGGTGCACTACTGAACATTACCAAAACTAAGCTAAACAGTGAAGGGCTGGCACACTGTGATGGATGCCGAGGACTCACAACCAGAGTTTTGAGATTAGAAGGAGACCTCGATCTCCTATCGGAAATAATGTCAGTCCTCATAAAACATAACAAAATTAACTCGCCGAAACACGATGCAAATGAGCTGAAAAACATCAGCAAGCTAGACCATAATCCTCGCAAGGAAACAGTAGAAGTCAATAGGCACAACATTGCGCGAAACAAAAAGAGAAAAAGAACAAGGTCATTAGAACAAACCTCTGAGTCAGTTGAAATACAGATAACCAGAAAGAAAATAAGCGAGGAGGAAATTATGTCTTGCGTTTCCCCAGGTTCGGGAAATCTGGTGCACATAGAATCCGACAGCACAAAAGTAAATCAGCGATCGACGGTCTCTGAAAAATCGAAAAACAGTAATCGTAAGGTAACTTTACTGCCACGGACGAACGACAGCAGCATGCGCTTTACATGTCCATCGAACTACAATGAAGCAGGGCATGGTAGCCAGCAAAGTAATGGCGGAAAAGTGGCCTGCGACTTATCGACAGACCTGGATGCCACAAACCAAAATTCAGGTTTCCGGGGCTATTCGAGCAAACGCATTGTCAGGAGAACTCACGCTGTTTGAAAGGTCCATAGAGATGTCTGCAAATCAACCAACAGGCTCACCGATGAAGACAAATTTGAACACAGTATTAAAGACTGTAACAAAGGGCATGATTCAACCTTCCATCACTAAAAGAAAGCAGGATGAAGAAACGAGTTTTTTCCCTGACAGATCATTTTGTCTGGTAGTTCAGGGGAGTCTCAGAGGCTACTGGGGAAACGCCAAAAGAAAGGGTAAAACAGGATCTGCTGATATTTCAAAATTGATTGAATGATACGCAAGAAACTGGTGTGACAGTCGACATCAAAAAGATCTTTCGATTGGGGCCTCTCGTTACAAATGAAACGCATGAGGTTCGACCAAGACCATTAAAAGTCGTCTTGGGGAGCAAACAGCAGGTAGATCTATTGCTCTCTCGAAAGTCCCGACTACGAAAAGAATCATCGTGGAGTTTTTTTCAGCCGGATTACTCTCCCACCGATCGGATGAAAATGAGGACACTGGTAGCAGAATTGAAAAAGACGTCAATACGAGGGGAACAAAACTTGAAAATTGTAGACAACAAAATCGTCAAAACGGTGCGCTCGTTTGATGGGAACATCCGGTGAAATTGACGGCAACCACGCCGGTCAAAAGCCCTACCAAATGCCTATAGATTTGAACCCAGACAGGAGACTGGATATATCTTGTGAAATATCCAGCAAAAATCGCCATGTGGAAGAAAGAACCAAAAATCTTCAGAAATCGAGGGAAGAAAACAAGATTAAAAATGATGTACACAAATGTGCAGAGTCTATTGAACAAAATGGATGAAATTAAACTGGTCGTGGACCATTTACAACCTGACTTCATAGCTCTAACTGAAACATGGTTAAATGAACAAATCGCAGACACAGAAGTCAGAATAGACGGTTTTCAGCTTATCCGCATGGATAGAAACGGACGTAGGGGGTGGTGGAATCACAATGTTCATACGAGAAGGCATTGACTTCATTCCGGATGGGCCCTCGCCAAATAGGATCTCGTCTTGCGAAATACTTTGTTGTAAACTGAAAGTCCCAAACCAACCAGACCTCCATATTGCCGTGGTATATCGACCCCCAGGACAGCGAACGGACACGGACGAAGCACTCATCACAGAGGTAAAACAAATCTGCCGTAGCAAACACTTATTAATACTTGGAGATTTCAACGCTCCCGATATCGATTGGGTGTCAATGTACTGCTCACGATCGAAAAATTCATTCGAACAGAAATTACTACAGTTGGTAAATGACGAGTTTCTTACCCAAAATGTCACAATGAAGACGCGGTTCCGAAATGGGCAGCAGTCAAGCTGTTTGGATCTAATCATTAGTAGAGACGACAATTGCATCCTTGCATTAAGTTCTTACGTGCCGCTTGGACGAAGTGATCATTGTGTTCTTGCTTGGGAGTACAGTCATTTTCTGTACCCAAACGTCGTGCAGTTAGGCAGAGAAATGTATGGAAAAGGGGTTATCCTAAAATGAAAGAATTACTGAATGGGATAGACTGGAGCCCTGCACATGTACCTGACCCAAATGCTGCCTGGTTTCTTCATTAGTAACTTGATTCAGCAGTTGGTAGAGAAATTCTGCCCACTTAAAAGGCGATCGTGCGTCTCCCGACCCGAGTGGGTGACATCGGAAATAAAAAGGAATCTCAAGAAGAAAAGAAGACTGTGGAGAACATATGCCAGCTATCAACAACCCGAACATTTTCCGCTTTTTAAGAAACAGCGAAATCGGTGTCGGAATCTTCTGAGAAAAGAAAGATCAGCCTTTGAGTCAGAAATAGTCAAAGACATACCAAGAAATTCGAAAATGTTTTATGCTTACGTTAATAAGGCAAAACGAAATCGCGACTGCATTCCTTGTCTTAAAGACAATCAGGGAAACAGGTTAACTGATAACTCTGATAAGACCAGCCTCTTATCCAATTTCTTTATGTCCGTGTATACCGAGGAACCACCTTTTGACGAGGACGAATACTACAGTACTGCCACATCTACAAACAAAATAAGCACGGTGTCGTTCCCAATGGACACAGTAAGAAAAACTCTGAAACAGCTACAGCCCACTAAATCACCTAGCCCAGATGGTATATCCGCAAAAGTTCTCAATGAACTCACAGACCAGCTGGCCTCTCCGCTCTCCAAGATATTTAAAAGTTCGATGGAGGCGGGGGCTCTGCCTACCGAGTGGAAGATAGCCAACATAACCCCATCTATAAAGGAGGAGAGGGACATCACCAAACAGTTTCCGACCAGTCAGCCTCACAAGTATCTGTTGCAAAATGATGGAGAAGATAATCAAAACGGAACTGATGAGGCATCTTGAAGAGAATAACTTGCTAAGTTCATATCAACATGGATTTCGAAGTGGTTGATCCTGCCTCACAAACCTGCTCACATCCATGGAAAGTTGGACAAAATCATTAGAAATGGGTTTGTCAGTCGATGCGGTCTACATTGACTTTAGCAAAGCCTTTGACAGGGTTCCACACAAACGGCTGATTTTAAGCTCCGTCAAATGGGTGTGACTGGCAACCTACTCAAATGGTTGGCCGACTTTCTCACAGACAGGCGCCAGCGTGTTTGTATCGGAGACGCCAAGTCTCACTGGGAAACCGTTCACAGTGGCGTTCCGCAGGGCAGCGTTCTGGGTCCCATTTTGTTTCTGATATACGTAAACGACTGCCTGGATTGTCTGACATGCGAGAAGGTAATGTTCGCTGACGATTTGAAGTAATGGAACTCGATTGAAAAACCGGAGGATGCGCGGAAATTACAACAAAACTTAGATCGCTTGCAAACATGGTGTGATGAGTGGCTGCTGAACCTTAATCTTAACAAATGCCAAATAATCCGACTGCGGTCTAGTTCCAGAAGGATGATTAGGTTTGAATACCAGTAATTCATCAGTGGTCACCAACTCCAGGAGGTAAATATTCTACAGGACTTGGGTATATGGATAACACCAACTCTCAAACCATCATCGCACTTTGCGAATATCGCAAAGAAAGTTATGTGTATTTTAGGCGCAATCAGGAGGTCCTTCGTTTATTTTGACGGAGAGCTTCTTGGGCGCGTGTTTGGAACATTTATCCGACCGGTGTTGGAATATTGCGTTCAGGCGTGGCACCCTTGGACGAAACATGACTACGCTCTGCTGGAGAAAGTTCAACGAAGGGCAACGAAGCTAGTCAGAGGATTGGAATGCCTACCCTATGAGGGCCGCCTAGCAAAACTTAAAATTTTTCCTCTCTCTTTTAGGCAATACAGGGGGGATATGATCTTAGTCTTCAAACTGGTCAGAGGAGTTGATTGTGCTCTTCAGATGGCCAACTTTTTTTGAATTGGCAAACATGACAAGTCTCCGAGGTCACCAATACAAACTGAAAAGAAATCACGCCAAACTTGAAGTGCGGGCCAACTTCTTTTCCCAACGGGTAATTGACGAATGGAACAAACTGCCAGCCTCAGTTGTTCAGACTGAAAGCGTTGAAATGTTTAAACGAAGACTTGATGCATTTTTACTTGATGGACATATATTTAGTCGACAGAAATGATCGATATACTAAAACGACTATCGCCATGTAACGTTTGCTTGTTTTGCTAGCGTCTATCTGTAAATAGGGTTTTCAAAGGCTCTGCCTATCTCCCTTGTATATACTGAATTATACTGAGTTATATTCCAACGGTGCATATCTTTCAGAGCATTGTGCCTTGCTTGTCTCCAAAGCACGCAAAGCTACCGGGTTTATCCTCCAAATTTTAACAGCTATCAACATTTTTATTTCTTCCATTAACTCGCACAGTTAAGTATCGTCGATTATTTTTGGTAAAAGCCATAGTCATATTGAATAAACTACCCCAGAATGTAAAAATCCCACGAAGGTTTTCTGCGTTTTAGAGAACTATTACTGGGTTTTTCCATTCAGAACGGCTTCCAGGAATTCTGAATGCTGACTCGGTTGAATCCTACTTCTGGCTCGACGGAGTGCGCGGCAGCCCGTAACTCGTGAATTCTCTGGTAGAAAGGCAAGTAACCGCATAAATAACCTAAAGTTCTATCCTCGGAGTTGCAGGCAGTTGCACGGAGATTTTATGCAAACCTTCTGTATCGTGAGTGGCGTGGATTGCACCCTCCGGTGTTATGACTTTTTCCAACTTTCCACCACGACTAATCTCCGAGGTCCTCCATTCAAACTTCGTGTGCCCCCAAAAAAATTGGATTTGGGATGTATTTTGTCACCAGTCGCGTCGCGGAACAGTGGAATAACCTATATGTGGCGATTGTCATGCCCCTGTCTATGGAGACTATGCAACTAATTAACATTAAAAATACCAATTATCTACTTAAATCTGCCTACATTCACTTAACTTTATTTTTTACATTACCGTTAATTCTTGCAATTATTATGTAACGAAAAGGGAGTTCAAGTCGTAAGTCTATACACCTCAAATACATCGAACTGAACTGAACCGTCAACAGATGCACCCTTGCGTGTAGCAGAATCCCGGTTCCCTAATACGACAGAGAGACTGTGAACACACTGCACTTGTGCTAGCTCGTCCCCTTTCTGAACTGCTACTATCCCATGGGCAGCAGTTTTTTCTCCTGAATAAAATAAAGTAAAAAAAGCTAAAAATTATATCCCTCTAGGAGATTTTTTCACCACTAGCCTGATCCGCTCTGCATATTTTGCCTCATACTTCCTCTAAAACGGCCTTAAATACAATTATTTATTTATTTTATTTGGGCTCCTCGTTTAGAATTGAGAATTTATATTTGATTAACGCCGGCAAGTTACTTCCGAAACAAAAAAATAGTACCGAAATCAAATTATGACAAAGTGTGCAGATAAAATGTACAAATACGTAATAATGTATAAAGAGCTTGCCCTGATAGGTCAACAGTTAACGATGTATTGGAATTAATTGTGAACTAGAAAAAGGACAGTGAAAAATACTCCTTACTTGAAAATGGAGACAGAATTCAATAGGACTCCATTTTAGAATAGAGGGTAGGAAAAAAAATGCTTAGGAAAATAAGGTGAGAGGGTAGTGTAGGCTAATACTGCAGTAATATTTCAGAATGAGATAATAAAACGTCGATATGGTTCGTTCTTTATCAATATGGCGTATTAAAAAAATCTCACGAAAAGGTGTCAGTGAACTTCCTAGGATCCAGAATTGAATTCTGACGATAGTAAGTAAGTATCCAACGAAACGGCAGCATTCAAGACTGTGTACGTCGGAATGACTTCATCTTTTGAATGGATGGTGATATAAGAAGAACATCGTGGTTCATGAGGGATTCGAGGTAGAAAAAAACAATAGTTTCAAGAAGGTCACTTAAATTCCCGATGGTCCTTTCTCCGAGTCATGAAGAAGGCTGTTCGGAAAAGAGTCGAAAAATCAAAGGTAAATAGAATCAGTGTTCAGATAAACGTGCAATCTTCGCTTGAATGCAGATATATTAGTTGGCAAACTAATTTCAATTGGCAAGTTATTCCAAAGAAAGCTATACCTAGAAGCAAAGAATAGAGAGCACTTACACGTGGAGGATGCAGGTGGAGGTATAATCAGTGCTGAATTTATAAGGTTATAAGGAAGACTAACGGGGTAATGACAGATAGCTTGGGGATATTTGAGCTATTATTTGGTCAAAAAAGGAGACAAAAGCCTGCTTCCAGTCTCCTGACCCAAAGAAATTTTAGCTTCGTTAGCTGGCATCTAGTTGAGTAGGAAGTATTAAAAATAGTCGGATAAGCGCACAGTAAAAGCGCAGAGAAAAACGCAGCACCCCGTACTTCGAGATGCCTTAGGAAACCCAATAGCTGACGCTAAGTTGACTGCTGAGAGCTTCAATGCTTTCCTGTCTAGAACGTTTAGTGAACATACTGTCGCCGCCTATCCTAACATCCGGGTTTGGACCGGTAACGTCCTCGAAACCATAACTTTTACCCTCTAAGACGTGAACGTAGCCATTCGGCGTTTCATCAATCTTACAGTCCTGGAAAAGATGGCGTCCCGGTCAGCGTTCTAAAGGCGGATGCAAACGATATATTTCCGTCCCTCCTGTATAAGATATTTAATCTTGCTCTTGGAAGTGAAACTTTCCCTATTTTATGGAAGGAATCGCACATACTGCCTATTCCGAAACACGGCCGACCTACGTCATTTGACGACTTTAGGCCAATAAATACACTACCAGCAGTCTCGAAGATCTTCGAGACCTTGATCAAAGACATGATGATGTGTCACCTAAGAGAAAATAACATACTTAATGCGGCTCAGCATGGTTACTCGAAAAAAGGTCTTGTGACACTTGCCAGCTCTCTTTCTTCGATCATGTGCTACGATCTAGAGACAGCGGTTTTGCAATTTACACCGTTTACTTCGATTTCACTAAGACTTTTGATCATGTTCACCATGATCTCCTACTGCTGAAACTTGCCTCCTTCGCATAGGTAACAAGCTTCTGAACTTAATATTTTCCTATTTGAATGCTCACGCACAACGGGTTAAAATTTCTGATGTTAGCTCCAACCCCACGCATGTGAGGAACGGAGTTATTCAGGGCAGCGTGCTCGGCCAGCTTCTATTTTGCCTCTTTGTCAACGATGTTCCTGATTGTTTTCAGTATGGTAGGCCCTTTATGTACGCTGACGATTTAAAAGTTGCCTATCGATATAAACCGATTGATCGCAACATCGTGCTTGAGCTCTTAAAAACGGATCTCCAGGCCTTCGCTCAGTGGTGTCGCACATGGCGCCTCTCACTTTCTTGGCAAAAGTGCTCCGTTATGGTTATTGGCGACAACCATCAGCCCCACCTAAGCATAGACGGTCACGATCTAAACGTGCCCGGAGTTATAAAGGATCTGGGCATCTCATTCTCTAGTAGTCTTAATCTGTCAGAGCACTGCACCCTGATTGTCTTTAAAGCACGCCAAACTACTGGGTTTATTCTCAGCAATTTCAAAACAGTCAACATTGGCATCAGCCTCTATAAAATGTATGTCAGGCCTAGTCTGGAATACTGCTCGTTTCTATTTATTCTTCTGCATGCTAGTGAACGAAAGAAGATAGAATCAGTCCAGCACTTCTTTACCAAAAGAGTTTTCTATTCAGATCACCGAAACCTGTCCTACCAACAACGCTGTGAGCTTACAAGCCTTGACCCACTGTGGCTTCGCAGATTTCAGAAGGGACTATTTTTACTGTTTAAACTTGTAAACAGTCGTACGTTTAACCCCCTTACATCTCTGAGACACATCGGCCACTCTTGGCGCACCAGTCATCGAGATGTATTTTTATTTCTTCCTTTGGCACGCACAGAGGGATACCAACAGTTTTTTCGGTAAACGCTATAGCAATCTGGAATAAGCTACCCAGAAGTATCAAAATTCAGCAAAGCTATCCCTTGTTTACGCGAGCTGTCACTAGTTTTCTACATTCAGGAAACCTTCCAAAACTTTTGGCTGCTGACTCTGTGGAAGCTCTCTTCGGTTCTGATGGCGTTCACGGACTCTGAATCATGTGCCGGACTTCATACTGAGGGCAATATTGCTGGCTCTGTAGACCTTAATCGGCTTATTTCTCAGTTGACAGCGAACAGCCGCTCACCGAAATACCTGCTGGTGCAGAATACGGGATCCGTAACACTGAATGGAGATGTTCTTCACCGGGCACCTGTGTCAACTCTTCCCTGTCCTGAACTTTAATTACTCAATAAGCTGCAGGTTTTCTCCTGAAAACACCTGAAACAACGATCAGGAGGTTTTATTCACTGTCAGCTTGACTCTCTACAGTATACATTTTTTTGACCTGGCTTGTAAACTGGCAATAAATAAATAAATAAATAAATAACTTTCAAATATCTTGGAGAGCGGAGAGGCACGCGGGTCTTTGAGTGAATTGAGAACTTTTGCGGATACACCATCTGGGCCAGATGATTTAGTGGGTTGTAGCTGTTTTAGAGTTTTTCTTACTGTGTCCATTGGGAATGACACCGTGCTTATTTTATTTGTAGATTTGGCAGTACTGTAGTATTCTTCCTCGTCAAAAGGTGGCTCCTCTTCATAATCGGGCATAAAGAAATTGGATAAGACTCTGGTATTATCAGAGTTATCAGTTAACCTGTTTCCCTGATAGTCTTTTAGACAAGGAATGGAGTCCCAATTTTGTTTTGCCTTATTTACGTAAGCAGAAAACATTTTTGGATTTCTTGGTATGTCTTTGACTATTTCTGACTCAAAGGCTGATCTTTCTTTTCTCAGAAGATTCCGACACCGATTTCGCTGTTTCTTAAAAGCGGAAAAATGTTCGGGTTGTTGATGGCTGGCATATGTTATCCACAGTCTTCTTTTCTTCTTGAGATTCCTCTTTTATTTCCGATGCCACCCACTCAGGTCGGGAGACGCACGATCGCCTTTTAAGTGGGCATAATTTCTCTACCAACTGCTGAATCAAGTTACTAATGAAGAAATAGGCAGCATTTGGGTCAGGTACATGTGCAGGGCTCCAGTCTATCCCATTCAGTAATTCTTTCATTTTAGGATAACCCCTTTTCCATACATTTCTCTCACTAACTGCACAACGTTTGGGTACAGAAAAATGACTGTACTCCCAAGCAAGAACACAATGATCACTTCGCCCAAGTGGCACGTAAGAACTTAATGCAAGGATGCAAATGTCGTCTCTACTAATGATTAGATCCAAACAGCTTGACTGCTGCCCATTTCGGAACCGCGTCTTCATTGTGGCATTTTGGGTAAGAAACTCGTCATTTACCAACTGTAGTAATTTTTGTTCGAATGAATTTTCCGATCGCTAGCAGTACATTGACACCCAATCGATATCGGGAGCGTTGAAATCTCCAAGTATTAATAAGTGTTTGCTACGGCAGATTTGTTTTACCTCTGTGATGAGTGCTTCGTCCGTGTCCGTTCGCTGTCCTGGGGGTCAATATACCACGGCAATATGGAGGTCTGGTTGGTTTGGGACTTTCAGTTTACAACAAAGTATTTCGCAAGACAAGATCCTATTTGGCAAGGGCCCATCCGGAATGAAGTCAATGCCTTCTCGTATAAACATTGCGATTCCACCACCCCTACGTCCATTTCTATCCATGTGGATAAGCTGAAAACCGTTTATTCTGACTTCTGTGTCTGCGATTTGTTCATTTAACCATGTTTCAGTTAGAGCTATGAAGTCAGGTTGTAAATGGTCCACGACCAGTTTACTTTCATCCATTTGTTCAATAGACTCTGCACATTTATTTACATCATTTTAATCTTGTTTTCTTCCCTCGATTTCTGCAGATTTTTGGTTCTTTCTTCCACATGGCGATTTTTGCTGGATATTTCACAAGATACATCCAGTATAAGAGATACTCTATCCCGGAAAAGAAAATAGTTTTCGAGTACAAACTCTCTGAACTTTTTCAATCTTATTACGGGCGAGGTGTTCATCAGCCCAAAGAGGGGACAGTAGTATTCTAGGATGGTAAGAACTAACATGTGGTAAAATCTTAACTATATTTCCAGAAAGAAGAAATTATGTGAAATAAAACCACGTATCCATGCAGCCTTTGTAGAAATTTGATCTTTATGAGGCGATAACGCTAGCATATTCGTGTAACATAAGCCTAAGTCTCGTATGGTTGATCATTCTAAAAGGGTACTATTTTGAAAGAATACGGGTCCCGGAAGCTTGGCGGGGCCAAAACACATGAAACTACTCTTGTATGGAGAAAATTCCATCGGCCAACTAGAACTCCAACGTGCGGGCATAAATAAATCAGTTTGATGGTTAAAAGCAGCCCCTCTGGCTGTTATATTATCTCTCGCCCGACAAGGAGCGTCTCGAACCCTCATGCGTTGTCAGCAGCATCACAGTACTATCCCATTGCATCGTAACAGTACAATCAATTATAGCTTTTAATTCTTTAGAGAAGCAGTTTTTCTCTTTCTTTCTCATTTTAAATTGGCAGCTCGCTGAACTCCAACCCCGCTTTAACTGTAGAAGTTTTTTTTCCCTGCTTCTTTTCTATTTCACCGTATATTCCAAAGGTTGTTGTTTATTGCTTTAAAAATGGCGAATCGTTCTTAATCGGATATGCCTACCATACTACTCATTTCTGCTGTTCATATGGCTGTTTACATGGTGCAGCAACTCTCCACTTTGTGTTTATTTATACCACAATACTAAGTTTGTAATACTGGGGCCTTCCGTGCCTTAAATATATAATTTATTTATTTATTGATGGTTTCTTTAGAAAATGAGTAAATGCCCTTGAGATCATCAGAATAAGCAAAATTTTGTGAATTTTTGACTAAAGCTGAAATTTCATTTATGTACAGAATGAAGAGGACGGGACCTAGAACCGTGCCTTGAAAAGTGCCACTCATGATCAGTTGAGGCGTGGAGTAGCTATTACCCACGAAGACCTTCTGGCTGCGGTTAGACAAGAAGGAACCAATGAAGTATAGGAGAATAGGCCGGATGCCGAGGGCTTCCAGTTTCACCAGAAGACGTCTGTGCGGTACCTTGTCAAAGGCTTTGCTCAGCTCAACGTTGATCACAACCGTTGACTTCTGCTCATTGATAACTGAGTTCGGAATACCGTCTTTCCTCGAACAGTGTGAGTTTTTTAGACTGATTATTTGCTTACGAATTAATTCTAAGGAGAAATCAATAGTGCTTATAACATTTAATGGGAATGGCTGAAACGTCGGAACCAGGTCAAATTCCATCGTAAGATGATTTGTGAAGAAAGCACTCAACAATTTTGCCTTCTCAGAGTCTTCGAGAACGAAGTTCTTATTTTCATTTAGTAATGGAGGAATTTCATAATCTCGTTTGGAAGATGCTCGACGACGGAAGAGTTGAGCAACGGATTTTGCAGAGTTTAGCTCACTGAGTGCGCAAGATTCCCTATGTCTGTCACGTGCAAGACGAATCTTAGAGGCTAATTTTAGGGCACTGATGATGCTGTTTGTGTTACCAAAGCTGGTTGTGGGTAGGTTGGTAGTGCTAGAGATTGGAAAGCTGTCGGGTGTACGAAGTGGACTTGGCTTTTGCACATCGCAGTGAATTCCGTTGTAATTGAGTAGACCTGTACGTTGAATGATTTTGCATGAACAGTGTGGGCAGTTAAGGGGCGTGCGGTAGGTTTATGCCGGGGATCCAGGCACTAGTTTTTCAGTCTCAAGGCAATGCAAAGCTGGACAAAAGCGCTCGATGCAAAAGACACTGGTATCCAGAAGGTCTTGGATAATGTTGCGCACTAGCGTTCCCTGTGCAATTTGAGAGTGACGGGTATCGGAAGCGACCTTAACGAATCAAAATGTCCTCATATGTCGTTTCCAATTTGCCGTGTATGGTGACAACAGTCGAGGAACACAGTCACAAAGAATGGAGTCCCACATGGTTTATTGTCCGGACTGACCCTATTTTTCTTGTTCATGAATGGCTGAGTACAGGAATTGGACTCTGCTTGTGCTATGTTTGCGGGCGATATAAAAATCTGGAATGTAGTCGATAATGCTGCCGATGAAGCCATTTTCCAAGAAAATCTCTTTCGATTGATCATGTGGTCCCGCAGATGGCTTCTGTACTTCAACTCGAACAAATTCTCCCTGCTGCTTCTGGGAAATCTAAATCCGGTCCCTGGTACATGGCCCTACTATCTGAACGGAATACCACTCGGTGAAGCAGAAACACAGACAGATATGGGCATTTGGATGACAGACAACCGAAAGCCTTCTACACCGTGTTGCAAGGCAGCTAAAGCCTCAAATTCAGTGGTGTACGCCATCTAGCGGGTATTACGAGTTTTAAACGACGATTGCTCTTTAATTTTTTTGGTACGTCTGCAAGGTCCCATCTTAAATATTCAATCCAGACCAAGCACCCATGAGCGCAACAGGACTAAACCCTACTAGAATGGTGCAGAGACGAGACAAGGTGTACTTACCTTATAATATCCCCTTAAAAATGAAAACTTCTAACCTTCTATCATGGCAGTTGCGCGGGGTTTTGATACAAACTTCCCGTATCGTGCATGGCTCGGACTGTGCCCTCTTTAGAATTTATATTTGGTTAGCGCCAGGAAGGCACTGTCGATGCCTCTCGTGTGATGCTTCCTTCTAACTCGCCACTGCTACTAACATCGGAGAACATCCATTCAACTTGCGTGTGCTCCAAGGAAGATTAGATGAGAGGAATGATTTTTTACTAACCGTGTCATGGAACCTGGAATAACCTTTTCGAGGCATTTGTAATGCGTCCATATGTGAAGACATTCAAATATCGGCTTAACCAACATATGCTGCAAAACCACGTGGACTGGGTGACTGATGAAGCTTAACACTCCAGTGTACTACTTGACTCTGCATACATTCACTTGATGTAGCAATTTCTTTGCATGTTCACTGATATTTTTGGATGTGATGAAAAGGGAGTGCAAATAAGAAAGCCTATTTCTCTCTAAAAGTAAAATCCCCCTGGACGTCGCATTTAATTTCATTTGCTCGTGCGGCTGTAATTTTAAAGTCGCGGAAGCTAAAAGGTTGTCTTCTAATATCAAAACCCACCAATTCTGGTCAAACATTTTTTGGAGATTGAAGTGGACAGTAGTTTCTCTAAGCATGAGCACTCTGCTCAATATTTGAAGAAAAACAAGCTGTTTATCCGAAGCGATAAAACCCCAAATGGAACGTCGGGTTTCACCCTCATTAGCAAACGAGAAGCCTAGGTCTACATCTACAATACCAAAAGTTATATCAGAGGTTGAACCTCTAGCTAATGCAAGCCCATGGCCCTCCGGATCAACAGGAATTTCAATTCCAATTCGATCATCATCCGTTCACCTTGTTCCTGGTTCAAGTGAAATCGTGTCAACACCACTTGTTTCCCCTCCCAAGCAAACCACGCCAGCTATATCTGTCAAATCTAGTAAACCTAAGAAAACTCCAGTAAATCTGAGTTATTTGCTAAGCCAGGCGTCAAAATCAGTAAGATCATTACCGATGGGAAACTTGTTAACACCTCAGAATCTACAAAAGATGCAAACGCTCACGTTAGCATTTTTCCTTACGCAAAACGTATCAAAAATCCCCAACTAATTAAGTCTTTAATTATGTTAACAGTATTAAGAACTCATTTATTTCCTTTTTAAAATGCACTTTTTCCGCTAATTTATGCAAACTTCCCCCAAAATCCCATTTCTATGCCAACCTAATCTTTCCAACGCCACAAGATAGCCTTCACTTCCATGGTTTTCATCCAAATATGCAGTTGTACAACAATCTCTATTCTTTTAACAGTATCATTTTTAAAAATTGGAGACCACAACGATTTTGTTTTGCACTTTTTGTTTCTTCTCTCCAGTTTTCTTCTCCGCCCATAATTAAGAGGAAACAAGTCAAGTTCATCCAATCTAGTTTTGTAAGGCCGATGACCAAGATTATGGACCATCTTTGTAGCCCTCACCTGTAATCTTTCAAGTTGGGGAGAATCCTTCTTAAACCACAGAGGCCAGGCCTGAACAGCATATTCCAAGTATGACCGAACGAATGTTCCATAGGTCCTTCCAAATAGACCCTTATCAAGCTGGACAAATCCTCGTCTCAGCGAGCATCGCACCTATTTCGTGCGTTTCACGGCCTTTATGCACTGTGAAGATGGTTTAAGCGAGGAGGTTATCAGAACATAGATGTCCTTTTGTTCCTGAAAATTTGAAAGTGGCTGCCCATTGCGAAGGTATTGGAAGGAATCATCCTCCTCGCTGGTCCTTCTGGTATGGCGTCTTAGGACCACACACTTTCCTACATTAAACTCTGAGGGCCAGCGAGCAGACCAGCTGCTAAGTCGGTAGCTATGCAATTTTTTTATCAGTGTCTGTCAACCAACAGATGATAAAATCAGACGCAGAGGTTAACCGTGTAAGACAGTCCTTTGGCATGTCCCACACGTGATCAAGATTCACAAAAATGGTTCTATTTGCTTAGGTAAGACGGGATTGTTGTGACATGTGATATGGGGCAGCGATAACGGTGGCACCAGAGCGGACCACATGGTGGTTGCCAGAAAGAGGTATAAGTATTCTGGAATGCAGCGCATGATAGGGAGAAGGTTCACATTTCACCAAATGAAGCACGTGGGGACGTAGGGCAATGTGTGATGATAGGGTCTGTAGCGAAATTTTATCTGGAGACTAACATGGCCAAATAGGTGCATGAGGCGACCGAATACCCTTTGGTAGTGTAGGCGGGTGAAGAGGGTGCAAAGGATGTATTTTGAGGTTTCTGGGACTGCTAAGCCCATACGCGTGCGACGAATTCGCAAGAGCCTGACCAGGTCGATGCTTGATGCAAATGTGTGATAACAGTAAGAACGAGATGAAACGTTATTGTTGGTAACGACGATAGTGGTAGGCGGAATTTTGCGCGTATGGCATAGGTTTGTAGAGATGGTATTGCGATGACTTCCACTGACATGGATACGCATATGGCCACGTAGACGTATGCGGTGTCTAAATGTCCTGGTCTACAGCAAACAGATGAGTTGCGTGTGGTGAGTTTACTCCTGAGCAACAGGTACTGTGTTGCTGGTCTCTGTGCGATGGATTCGCAACGGAGTCATAGAAGAACTGAAGCCACATTGTTAAGGTTACTGGCGATAATATTCTGTAGGATTTTATGGGTAGCCCCACTGGTAATGCTAATGGTGGTGGTATTGGTGGTGGCGTAAGCTAAGAGGTAGGCGCGTGCGGCTTATACTTAACCGTGTCCCCAGATGTTCAATGAGGTCGATCCCTGTGACCAAACCTTAATTCACTTTTGCTTACCGATTGTCTCATCGAAAAAGGCTAGCACCGTTCGTACCTATCATGCTTTTGACCTCGCAGATATGAGCTGAATTAATAACTTTTTAAACTCATTGAACTGGCAGTATCTCTCCTCCATGAATAGCCTAGCAAGTCTGTGACTTCATGTCAGTCGATCAAATATCCTCCTGGAATTTTTGCCAACAAAAATGGTCATTCCCTACGCTTCGGAATCCACCGTTCCTCACTTTCTTTTGCCAAGACTAAAGAAATTGAGGAAGCAGTTACAAGATCAATATACTAGTTGGTTATCTCTAAATCTAAGGATCGCAGAGATTTTTGAATTAGCCCTTAAGATTCATCTTGCATGTGACATACAGAGGGAAGCTTGCGCACTCAGTGAACCAAACTCTGAAATCTGTTGCTCAACTGTTCCGCCGACGATCCTCCTCTAAATGAGGTAATGAACTACCTCTATTACTAAATGAAGCTAAGAACTTCGTTCTCAAAGACTCAGAAAACGCAGAATTGTTTAGTGCATTCTTTGCAAACCATATTACGATGGAATCTGAACCGGTTCCGACGCTTCAGGTATCCTCGTTCTAGTACTAGTTGTTTCACAAAGCTAGATCAAGCATAATCAACACTATATTATCAAATACAAATACGACGATCGTAGGACAGCATTAAAAATTTCTTTCCGTTAAACTCTTATTGCTCCTTATCCATTTCCACCGTTTTTAGCGATCAGTTCAACTAAGTCTAATAAGTCGGCAGACTCTCACCGGAATCGACTGCACTCGCATCTGATTGGAAGTGCCCTCTTTGAATCGACAGCATATGTTTCTACCTCTATCGAATGAATACTCTCGAACGTCCATAACAGACTATTCTTGACCCTTATAATTCCTATCCAGATACATTCATCCCCATTCTGTATAGCTGTTTTATTTTCAAATATTGCTATTTCTTAACGTTGGAAGGCAGGTTTTTTTACTTAAAACAAACTGCTCATTTCGAACACTGTTATTTAAGCACACAACTAAAACAAAGCTAAAGTAGTTACTGAAAAGAAAAGTTTGTTTTAGGTTTTTTCCTGTGTTCTAAGGATTTGACGGCACCCAAGAAGTGCCCAGTTAATAAACCCATTTATCCCGTTAGCGGTCAGGTGCTAGGCTGTCATGCAGATGCGGGTACAGCCTAAAAAGAGGAGGAGGGACCGAAAAATATAAAACTCAAATTGGCCCCGTGATCAGTCCTGATGGTGGACGGGGCACCAAAGATGAAAACCTAACGACTGAACATCGTTTTGACCACCGTTGAAGCAGTGGCATCAGGCAGAGGGATGGCTTGCGGCCACCGGGTGAATCGATCCACACAAATGAGGAGATGGGAAACACCATACGACAGAGGTAGTGGACCTATAATGTCCCAGCGAACGTTGCTGAAACTTGCACTAGGGTCGGGGAAAGTGCAGATGAGGGCTTTGTTGTACCACTGGACCTTGCTCCATCAACAGTCGAGATAAGCCCGTGTCCAAGCTTTCAAGTCCTTGTGCATTCCAGACTAGAAGAAGCGGTCGAAAACCAGCTTTTTGGTAGCTAGACTCCCAGGGTGAGATAAGTTGTGCAGGGAGGATAAAACTTTGCGGCTAAGGGATGGTGGCACAAAAGGATGACGGGCTGGGGTGAAGACGTCGTATAAAATGGTGTCATTGACAGTAGTCAGTGGTATCTCCTAGAGTTGGAGTCCGGAAACATCCTCATCACAGGGTAAACCAACGCAGCTAAGTTCAGTGACCATCTCAGCAAGGTCGAGCCCAGGAGAAAGCTGCAAGTGAGCTATTGAGGGCCTGGACAGAGCAGCAGCCACCGCATTGCCTGCACCATCGATGTGGCGGATGCATGAGGTTAACTGCAAGATAAATTGCAGTCGACGAAGCTCCTGGGGATTTATTTTGCTTGTATTGTACTTGAGGGAGAAGAAAAGGGGCTTTTGATCCATGAAGACAGTGATGTTCTTGTCCTCAAGGAAGTGCCGGAAGTGTTTCACGGCGAGGTAGATAACAAGAATCTCCCATCTAAATGTACTATAGCATGATTAGGCAGGTGCTAACTTTCGGAGAATAAAGCTCAGGGTTTGGTTTGACCAGCAATGTGCTGCGGAAGAACCGCACCGACCACAACGTTGGAGGCATCTACCATGAGAGAGATGGGAGCATGTGGAGCATAGTGCTTCAGGAGAGTGGCATCGGCCACGGCAGCCTTTAACTCCTCATAAGCAGCGAGGAGGTCTGCAGTGAGCTCAAATGAACGTTTTGGACATCAGGTGAGATTCGTGAGCAACAAAATGGTGGTAGGGAGGAACCGGTGGTAGAAATTCACCATTCCCCATAAATCGCTGCAGCTGAGGTTTTGAAGAGCGAGGTGGGAAGTTACGGATGGCCACAACCTTCGAAGAGAGAGGATGGTTACCGTTACTGTCGACCAGGTGCTCATTAAACTTGAGAGAAGACACAGCGATGAAGCACTTAGCCGGGTTGAGGACAATGAAAATTTTTGAAGGCAGTCAAAAACCATTGTGAGATGTTTCGTAGGTTCCTCGGCGGAGGAGCTGGTCACTAAGAGGTCGTCAATATAGGCGCAGATAAATAGTAGGCCGTGAAGCACTGTCTAAGACCTATGGAAAGTTTGCGAGGGCTTGCAGTTTTCAAAACGCATACACAGGAACTCAAAGAGACCAAAGAGGGTGGTAACGACTGTCGTCGAAGCGTCTTCCGTGGCTTTGGGATTTTTTTGAAACGCACGGACCAAATTGATCTTCGAAAACATGGACTTGCCGTATAGAGCACCGGTGAAATCCGCAATATGCTGAACAGGGTAGCTATTCAGATGGTGAGATTGTTTAAGACTATAATTGCTGCAAGGCCACCAATAATCCGTCTGTTGTTTAGGAACCATGTGCAATGGAGATGATGAGGGACTATCAGACGGTTCCTAGTTGCAACATGTTGTTAAATTTCGCTTTGGCAGCCGCAAGAGTGTGGGAGCAAGACGGCGGGGGCGAGAGAAAACAGGAGGACCGGTCTTCTTTATGTGATGAAATATCTTAAGGGGTATTGAAGAGTCAGAAAAGTGGGGTTTAGTCAGACTAGACAGTTTACGAAATTGACAGTCAGGTTTTAAGTTACGGACAGATAGACGGTTGGAAATGGGTAATGGATGAAAGCCCTTGACAGAGAGGATAGTGGCGCGATCATGAAGGCGAATTTGCCTACAGTCAACCGGAAGGTCAAAAGCGGCTAGAAGGTCAGCCCCAAGGATAGAGATAGGAAAGTCAGCCACGATGAAGATCCAAGGGAAGAGTGACCTGAGACCTATGTCATGTGAGAGGGATCTGGATCCAAAAGTTGGGATGGGGGAAGAGTTTAAGGCCGGAAGGAAAAGACCGTGGTTGGGACAACGTCGGTCGGCGGGGGTAGGAGTAATGACGATGATTTGAGCACCAGTGTTGACTAAGAAATATGGGCCAATCTTGCTGTCGCAGACCTTAAACATGTGACCAGTAGAGTTGCCAGAAAACTCGGCTGCATTAACTCTCCGGCTGAACCTTTTCCTTGTGATGATTTAAAGTTGCAGGGTGGGATACAGCTACGTGCCTTGTTAACCAAATTAACTTGATACTAACATAGTTTTACGGTTCTGGGGCGAGAACGGAAACGCCGACGGTTGCGGCTTTAGGACCATCAAGACAGACCGACCGATTGGCGCAGCTGCAGATGGGCAACAGTCGCCGTTATTTGGGTAATCTGTGCCTTGAGCTCAGTCAGTTCAGGCTTGGACGAAGTTACAGGCTGTGAAACCCGAGCAACCGTCGTGGGCGAGAGGCAATCTACCTCCATCATACAACCAACCATCTCTACGAGTTTGGAGGTATCAAAATCGTCTGATTCAGAAGCCAATGCTGTCTACACAATATTTTGTAAACGGTCTAAGAATATATTCTGAAAGCATTTATCTTCGGTGGTCATGTTCCCAACAAGAAAGCGCGTCCGATACAGGAGTTCAGATGGCTTGCGATCACCTCAGGCCCCATCTTTTACTAGTGCGTGATAACACTGGCGATCTGAAACCGAGATGAGACGGAGAAGCTCGGCTTTAAGCTTTGTGTATGGAGTATCAGATGGGGGTTGCGTAACAATGTTTGCATTTGTGGAAGGATAGTGGATGGAAGAGTCTCAAATAAATTATATTTCTTGTATTTTTCCCGTTTTACCTTGGCAGAGTGAAAGGTTGCCTCAATACGAAAGAAGTAAAGTTTGGGTACATAATGCCAGGAATCGGGGAGAGACAAAACAAGTCCATTAAGAGAGGTCACAGCGTCATTAGCATCCATAGAGGGCATTCGGGAGGCAGAATAGGAGAAAAAGGGACTATAAGCAAGAGGTGAATATCAGTCAACAGAATAAAGGCGTAATCATGAACATCGGAAGGTTACCACTGTAACGAACTCGATCCCAAACCATGGATATCAAGATAACACAGGGTTTATACAAGAAAAAGTAATTGAATATCAAACGACCTGCAAGTCCAGCACAGGCTACGCACTCTTTTTCGTGTGGTGTGGTTAACGTTCCGTTAAACAAACAGTAAACTTAAAAAGTGCGAACAGTTAGCTAAAGGCAAGAGAGTCTGGCACCTCTGCACATCGGTGTGACTTACGGAATGAGTCTCAGCTACTTTCAGTGCCACGAACTTTTCAGTGAGCTTGGCCAACTCTTCCATGCTTCCTTGAGAAACAGCGCGAAATGTCTGTACGTCAAGTGGGAGGCACTGGAGGAAAAGTCGACGAAGGATATGAGTTTTGAACTTACGCTCGCCAAACTAGCTGCTGCATCCATCTCGGCAGCTGAGACGGGTTCCAGTCACCAAGCTCTTCGCCGGTGAGGAGTTGGCATAGTGGGTACTCCTCTGTCATGGCAACGCACTTCACTAGAGCCTCCTTAACGTGTTATAAGGCTGTTCGGGAGGGCTGTTGATAAGAAGGTCGCACAGTTCCACGGCACACTCATCAGGCAGACAGCGTTGCAAATGATTGAGCATAGTGTCCTGGCGAGAGATATTGCATGCTTCGAAGGCAGCCTCGCAAGGTTTAATTCAAAGCCCCAAATTTCGTGGCCAGAAGGCTGGTTATTTGACAGAGACGTGCGATGTAGAGGTAAAGGTTGTTTACTTCTCGTTGTCTGACACTGAGGTAGAAATAAAGGAGAGGTTGAGGTAATTTTTACCAAAATTCCGTGTTCGGAAAGGTGAAGGTCACCAACATGTGGTGGTCAAGGATTGAGATTGATTATAACCACATATATCCACACACACACCTGACAGTTGAACCGTCGATTACGACGAGGTCCACCGTATGCTCCATGGAAGGGTGGTGCAGGGACGGTGACTTGCGCGTGATTTAGTTTAAAGTGATAGTAGACTTGCGCTGCATCTACCGCACTCTCTCCTCCTCCCCTACCTGAACCCGGTGTCATGACAGAGACAAGAAGACCGGAGGCGGGAGAGGACGCAAGTGACTGGCACGGCCGGAGCCACCCCTGGGCGTACCAGCACACCTGGCTCGGATCCCACTGAGTAGGAGTGCCATAAACACCACATTAAGAAGGAGCCATTGCAGCCTGACTCTCAGTCCGACAGTCAGCCAATACACACAAAACACACATTGAGCTGACCACGCGGTCCGAGTGTTCCCGTGAGATGGCAACCTTCCAAGCCACGGCGTTTAGCGCACCGTGATAGTTTTAAGCGCATCAGATTGTTTATAGTGAGGAAAATGCATTGACCTGTTGATCTCACTCTCTCCCCCCACTCCCAAAATCAGACCACCGTCCGAGCCAGTCAGTTGTTTTGATGTGGGAGTGGGCAAATTGGATGACGGGTCTGCGACCCGTCTTCGCGCGCCACAGCACGACCTGGCCCCAATAACGAACAAACCAGGATTCACTTACTCAGGGGATATGGAGGAGCCATCGCCGTCTTACTCCCAGTCCACTGGTCAGTCACTCGACACACAGCACATACGCTGGGCCGACGGCGTGGTCTGGTGTTAGCGTCAGCTTGGCAGCCTTCCAAGTCACGGTTTCTAGGACACCGTGATTTTTTCCGGTACATTATGATGATGGTGAGAGTGTTGTCTATGTATTAGTGTATATAGTGTGCGCTGATGTGGCGTAGTCTCCGGTGGTTTACTGCAGGTTTTCGTGGAGGCGCATGTGTCCTAATAGGCCCATGCGGTTTGTAAATGTGCGGGAGCAGTGAGGGCAGTGGAGGCGAGCGCGTCAACTGTATGTCGAAGCCCCAGGCACTGGTTCACCAGCCTCTGTGGGATGGATTCGCAGGTGACCGACCAAGCCAATGCGTGAGTTGAAGTTGCGGGCGCAGTTTGGGCAGGGGAAATTGGGAGCGGCTGGGGGATATCAATCATGGCAGTGGGGTGGCAGTGGCAGTAAGAATGGCAGGAGCGGAGGGTGTGCATGGAGTATCAGTTTTGTCGGCATTGCAGATAATTTCGCTGTCATGGATGCGCATGTGATCGAAAAGGCCCATGCGATGAGTGAATGCGCGAGGACAGTGGGGGCGGCGATCTCGGCTAAGTGTTGGTGTTCCAGGCACTGGTTCTGTACGATGGATTCGCAAGTGACTGACCAGGCCGATGCGTGAGGTGAATGTGCGGTCGCATTGAGGACAGTTTATGAGAGAGTCCGCATCCCTGATGGTGGTCGTGGTAGTGAAGGCGGTGGTGGGGGGTAACAGGCGATAAGTATTAGGATGTGGTTTCTATGATGGTAGGGGTAAGGGAATTGATGCCAGGAGTGAGGGCGGAGGAGTCTGAAGGAGGGTTGGCAGAATTTGACGTAGAAGTTGGAATTGTAGGATTGTTGGTACATTGCGTCCAAAGATGTCCGACTAGGCCGATTCGCGCGCGGAAGATGCGTTGACAGCGCGGGCATGTTGGAAGGGCCTGGGCATTGACGGTGCTGGCCGGGGCGCTGGTGACTTTCGTGCCGCTCTTTTGGCCTTGGCGGCAGTGATCCGGTTGGCCTCATAGATTGCTGCACTAGTCTGCACGGATCTTATCCATGCCGGGCTATCGTGGGCGAGGTCCTCACAGGTCACTGCGTTGATTTGCAGTTGCTTCAGTGATTTCTTCAAACTGTCTTTTTAGTGTCGTTTTTGACCTCCCTGTCGGCGAGCACCCGTAGCGACATCTCCGTAGAAAAGTCGTTTTGGTAGTCGTTCGTCGTCCAACCTCACCAGGTGGCCGCCTCATCGCAGTTGCACTTGTCGCAGCATGGCATGGATGCTGAGGATTCCGGTCCACTCCAGGACTTCCGTGTCCGGGATCCTGTCTTGCCATCTCAGCTTCAGTATTCTGCGGAGGCAGCTGAGATGGAAGTGATCCAGCTTCCTGGCTTGGTTCGAGTAGACGGTCCAGGTCTCCGCTCCGTAAAGGAGTGTCACCAAGACAACAGCCTTGTACATCTTCCGTTTGATGTTCAGGTGAATACCGTGGTGATTCCACATAGAGGCCTGCAGCCGGCCGTAGGCCTGACTGGCTTTGGAGATCCGTTGGGCAACCTCGTCATCGATTCTCGTGTTGCATGACAGCGTGCTTCCTAGATAAGTGAAGGTTTCTACGTCTTTGAGTTGAGCACCGTTGACATTGATTCGGGGAGCATTGTATCCCGCTCTGGGTGGCGGCTGGGGCACGACAACCGTTTTGGCTGTACTGATTGTTAATCGGAAATCGGTGCAGCCTGTGGCGAAGAGGTCCATACTCCTTTGCATGTCCTCCTCCGTCACGGTGTTAAGGGCGCAGTCGTCCATGAAGAGCAAGTCATGGACTGTAGTCATAGACACACGCATTGAAGCCCGCATTCGCCGACTGTTGAGAAGGTGTCCGTCAGTTCTATAGATGCTGCCGCTCCCAGGCTGCTCATCACAGTTGGCGTCCATCAGCATAGCCGAGAACATGAGACTGATCTGGGTGGGAGCCAATATGCAGCCCTGCTTCACTCCGTTGGTCACTGCGAATGCTTCGCGTACCGTCCCGTTGTCAGTGAAGCTCGCCGTCATCCCGTCATGAAGCTGATGCACCATGTGCGTGAACCGCTCAGTACAGCCGACTTTCGGCATGACTTTCCACAGTCCGCTGTGATTCACCGTGTCAAAGGCCTTCGTCAGATCCTCGAAGTTAGTGTATGGGTGAGTTCGCATCTCCTGGCACTTCTCTTGTAGCTGCCGGGTGGAAAATATCATGTTGGTTGTTCCACGGTGTCGGTGGAAGCCACATTGACTTTCCAGGTGCAGGCTCTGCTCTAGGGGGACCGTTTTGACGGTTGAGAAGGATACGGACGAAAATCATCCCCGGCGATGTTGAGCAACGTGATGCCTCTCTGATTATCAGAGTTGCCGGTTCCCCTTCTACTTGTAGAGATGGGCAGCATCGGAGATTGCTGATGAGCAATTAAGGACACTTCTGAAGTGCTCAGCCCAGCGCTTCAGAATTTGCGATTTCTCTGTCAGCAGTGTTGTGCTGTCAAAGCTGAGCAGTGATGCGGTCCCCTTGATACACGGGCCGTAGATGGCCTTGATGGCTTTGAA
>WEDG01004586.1:0-23289 GCA_017591395.1 Schistocephalus solidus
TCTTTAGTATGGTAAGCTCATAGTGCCTTCGGAGTTGGTTTGCCTCACGCTTAGGGACACCCCGTTGTCGTTTGTCATCTATAAAATGTTCGACACTCCCAGTAAGTCGAAACCACTTCCACATATTATTAAAATCCCATCAAATTATTATCTGTTAAACTGAACATTTATTGGATAATCGGATTCAGAACAGGTTCCGCGAATCATGGGTACCGACACGGTCGAATCTACCTTCCGGCTGAATGGAGTGCGCAGCATCTGTGCCTGGTCCCAGGTCTTATCTTGAGAGCGGTGGTGCTATCAATGCAGCCCCCAACCGGTGAAATCCTCAGTGGATAGCAAGTTTCCGCCCGTGGATATACCGTTGCCTGGTGAAGGATCTTGGTTCCTTAAATGGCAGGGAGACTTAAAACACACTGTCCACGTGCTATTATAGGGTCATTAAATGAAGTGCCAATTGCCCTTAAATATTCTGAAGTACAGCCCGTATATATAAGGGTAATAGGCATTGCCTTTTAAGACCCTATTGAAAACCCCATTGAACAAACCGATTGTTCTGAGGACAACGGCAGCCACCTCACTAACGCCAAAACCATCAGGGAACCAATTGCCCAAAGAGATGTCAGAACTGATTCCGTAACACCCAGCGTTCTCACTAAAGAAACCAGAGTTACCGATAATCATCAAGAAATGGAAAAGACATATGACCTTGACGTTAGAGGAGACACAGTTGGGCCCATAAAATTGACAAACGCAACAGGCAATTTGGTCGGCGCGAAATTGAAGTGCTTGTATACAAATGCACAAAGCCTTTTATCAAAACTTGACGAGTTATAAATTTGCCTTGCCGAAGTATCTCTGGATGTGATAGCAGTAACCGAAACCTGGCTGTCGGGCAGTATTTGAGATAGCAAAATAACATTGTCTGGATACCAAATATATCGGAGGGACAGAGAAAACCGAGAGAATGTGGTGGAATACTTGTGTATGTGAAAGACGTGCTAATAGTGTCTGACAAGACGAGCAAGTTTGTGTGCAGCACGGAAGCCATATGATTGAATATCAAGGCTCTTGGCTCTGCATGTCTAGATGTCCTCATTGTCTATCGGCCACCTAGGATAGACCGAGTCGCGGACACCCACTTGTTGGAACAATTAGAAAATTTCTCCAGTCCACCTAATGTCATGATTATGGGTGACTTCAACGCACCAGGAATTAACTGGAGCACTGTTCAATCATCATGCCCAAAATCGACTTTGATTATGTTTTTTTCTGCAAAAAGACCTTTGAAGGCACTCCTCACACAACATGTCCCTTTCCCCACCAGAACACGTGAAGGACAAAGGGCTAACTGTCTTGACCTGGTTTAACGAAAACATCAGGCAGCATTGACGAGATTATTTCAATGCCTCCGCTCGGTCGTAGTGATCATGTGGTGCTTATGTGGGACTACTCCTTATTCTCCGTTGCGCCTGCTATAGAGGAAAAACGGCGTAACGTTTGGCGAGAAACTTTTATCAGATGCGAGCAGATTTAACAGACATCAACTGGACCTCAATGTTTTCGAGCACCGTGAACGAAGATTGGGAGTCCTTCCGAAATGTTCTTCTGCAACTTATGGACAACCACTGCCCGCTAACGAGTGTCAATCACAGCAAGCGTCCTGGGTCACTAGACAGAAACTTAAAAAGGGAAATAAACAGGAAGCACAAATTGTGGAATAAATATTGAGAGTCTAATCAAGTCGCCTTTTTAAATAAGTATAAACACAGAGAAACAAAATGAGAAGCCTTATTCTTAAAACGCGAAGAGAATTTGAGAAGACTTTGCTGCAAAAGGCAACGCAGAATCCAAACTTAGTCTACAGTTACCTCCGTAGATCTACAAGAAATAAACATCAAATACCGCTGATTAAGACTGCCGTGGGCGTCGAAATTTCTGAAAACAGGGAAAAAGCCGAGTACTTTTCACAGTTCTACCGCTCAGTCTTCACTAACGAGGCAAGGTTCCTTCGTCCCTCAGTGGATAACCCGCCGACTGCAAGCATTAGCCACATAGTATTCTCAGAACTTCTGATCCAAAAGGAATTAAAAGAACTAAAAGAGTCGAAATCCCCAGGACCAGACGAGCTTCCACCCAAGCTTCTGAAAGAACTCGCCAATGAACTTTCTGCAACTCTGTCAGTGCTCCCTCAAAAGTCCTTTGACTCCGGAACACTTCCTTTCGATTGGAAGCTTGCACATATAACTCCCTTGTACAAAAGCGGTAGCCGGGCGTCAGTGACAAACTACAGGCCCATAAGCTTGACATGCATCCTTGGCAAGATTATGGAAAGGATCATCAAGAGCGAATTGGTGAAATTCCTAGAGACTCATAATTTGTTATCAAGCTGTCAACACGGGTTCAGAAAAGGAAGATCATGCACAACAAATTTGCTGTATTCGCTCCAGAGGTGGACCCAAGCACTTGAAGATAGACACGCGGTTCACATTGCCTTCATTGACTTTCAAAAGGCCTTCGATACTGTGCCGCACGAGAGACTGTTGTACAAGCTAGAAAGAATTGGAATCAGAGGTAACCTCTTCAAGTGGATTGAAAACTTCCTCGTGCGTTGGCGCCAGGTTGTGTGCATCGGCCAAGAGAGGTCAAGTTCTGCTGCGGTCAAGAGTGGGGTTCCTCAGGGCTCAGTACTAGGGCCAATACTGTTTTTAATATACGTAAACGATTGTGTCAGGAATCTCGACTGTGAAGCAGCAATGTTTGCCGATGACATTAAAATCTGGAATGTAATCCAGAGTCCTGCTGACGAAGATAAACTGCAGATCAACCTAACTCGGTTGGAGGAGTGGTCGAATCATTGGCTTTTGCGGTTCAACGTCGATAAGTGTACAATACTTCGCTTAGGCAACCCATCGGAATCTGCTGAAAGTAGAAGTTACTTTCTCAACGGTGAAGCTTTGAAAGACGTGGAAACCCAAAAGGACCTTGGTGTGCTGACGACCACCACCTTAAAACCATCGTCTCACTGCTTGAAAGTGGCAAAGAGCGCAATTTCGGTGTTGCATGCCATCAGACGAGCCTTTTTGGATTTCGATGAAGATCTTTTCGCTAAGACTTTTTGAACATTCATAAGGCCGCATTTGGAATATGCTATGCACGCCTGGAAACCCTGGAGAGTTCAAGATCAGAACTGCCTCGAAAGTGTACAGAGGAAAGCCACCAAAAGGGTTAGAAGTCAAAGCTCCTTGCCATATCCAACCCGCCTAATGAATCTTAATCTGTTCCCTTTGAGTTAAAGGCAAATGCGTGGTGATCTCCTGCAGACATTCCGCATTGTGAAGGGATTGGATTGTTCCCTGAAATTCTCGGACTTCTTTGAATTTGCCACCATGACCCATCTCCGAGGTCACCCATTGAAACTGCATGTCCAGCAGGCGAGACTGGATGTGCGCAAGTTCTCATTCTCTGTCAGAGTGGTTAAACCATGGAATGCCCTCCTGAAGCCGTTGTGATGTCACCATCGCTGGAAAGCTTTAAAAGGAACCTTGACAGTTTTATGTTCCGCAACGAGCCTGAGCGATGAGGAATTTATCTTAACCCTCGAGAGTCGTGCACCACTTGTCATATTTTATGACCGCCTTTTGTACCTTTGCGACCCACACGGTTTCTCTGTATACCGCACTTAATTCTACGTAACAAAGAGGGTACTCAAAGGCCCATGCCTATTTCCCTCAATAAATTCAATTGAATCAAATTGAAAAATAAAATATTTTTACTGTAATATTGCAGTCAAAATGCACGTTATTTAAAAGTCGTAAATAATATATTCACGTAGAAAATAAATGGTTTTTCACAATGGAAGCTGGGCACAGTCATCCTGAAGGACTGACAATTACCTATGCCCGATAATAGATTAAACCATTATCTGCATGTATGTGCAAAGCTTTTGTATGATGTAGCAGTTCATTCTTGTAAGAATGAACGGTATTCTCAAGCGAATATAAATGCAGTTTATGAATGTATGAATGTGTCTGTTGTGTGCGCCTGTATGACATCCTCTGGGAGTTCGATCCAGGCAGTAAAAACGAGCTGCAAAAACGAAGGGCCACGAACATCCAGGTTGGATAAAGCTCATCAAAGATATTCCAGCCTCTTATCCAATTTCTTTATGTCCGTGTATACCGAGGAACCACCTTTTTGACGAGGACAAATACTACAGTGCTGCCACATCTACAAACAGAATAAGCACGGTGTCGTTCCCAATGGACACAGTAAGAAAAACTCTGAAACAGCTACAGCCCACTAAATCACCTGGCCCAGATGGTATATCCGCAAAAGTTCTCAATGAACTCACAGACCAGCTGGCCTCTCCGCTCTCCAAGATATTTGAAAGTTCGATGGAGGCGGGGGCTCTGCCTACCGAGTGGAAGATAGCCAACATAACCCCCTATCTATAAAGGAGGAGAGAGGACATCACCAAACAGTTTCCGACCAGTCAGTCTCACAAGTATCTGTTGCAAAATGATGGAGAAGATAATCAAAACGGAACTGATGAGGCATCTTGAAGAAAATAACTTGCTAAGTTCATATCAACATGGATTTCGAAGTGGTAGATCCTGCCTCACAAACCTGCTCACATCCATGGAAAGTTGGACAAAATCATTAGAAATGGGTTTGTCAGTCGATGCGGTCTACATTGACATTAGCAAAGCCTTTGACAGGGTTCCACACAAACGTCTGATCTTTCAGCTCCGTCAAATGGGTGTGACTGGCAACCTACTCAAATGGTTGGCCGACTTTCTCACAAACAGGCGCCAGCGTGTTTGTATCGGAGACGCCAAGTCTCACTGGGAAACCGTTCACAGTGGAGTTCCACAGGGCAGCGTTCTGGGTCCTATTTTGTTTATGATATACGTAAACGACTGCCTGGATTGTCTGACATGCGAGAAGGTAATGTTCGCTGACGATTTGAAGTAATGGAACTCGATTGAAAAACCGGAGGATGCGCGGAAATTACAACAAAACTTAGATCGCTCGCAAACATGGTGTGATGAGTGGCTGCTGAACCTTAATCTTAACAAATGCCAAATAATCCGACTGCGGTCTAGTTCCAGAAGGATGATTGGGTTTGAATACCAGTACTTCATCAGTGGTCACCAACTCCAGGAGGTAAATATTATAAAGGAATTGGGTATATGGATAACACCAACTCTCAAACCATCGTCGCACTGTGCGAAGATCGCAAAGAAAGCTATGTGTATTTTAGGCGCAATCACGAGGTCCTTCGTTATTTTGATGGAGAGCTTTTTGGGCGCGTGTTTGGAACATTTATCCGGCCGGTGTTGGAATATTGCGTTCAGGCGTGGCGCCCTTGGACGAAACATGACTACGCTCTGCTGGAGAAAGTTCAACGGAGGGCAACAAAATTAGTCAAAGGATTGGATTGCCTACCCTATGAGGGCCGCCTAGCAAGACTTAAAGTTTTTCCTCTCTTATAGGCAATACAGAGGGGATATGATCTAAGTCTTCAAACTGGTCAGAGGAGTTGATTGTGCTCTTCAGATGGCCAACTTTTTGAATTGGCAAACATGACAAGTCTCCGAGGTCACCAATACAAACTGAAAAAGAAAAATCACGCCAAACTTGAAGTGCGGGCCAACTTCTTTTCCTAACGGGTTATTGAAGAATGGAACAAACTGCCAGCTTCGGTTGTTCAGGCTGAAAGCGTTGATATGTTTAAAAGAAGACTTGATGCATTTTTTCTTGATGAACATATATTTAGTCGACAGCAATGATCGATATACTTAAACGACTATCGCCATGTAACATTTGCTTGTTTTGCTACTGTCTATCTGTAAATAGGGTTTTCAAAGGCTCTGCCTATCTCCCTTATATATACTGAATATACTGAATAAATACATATGTTACTATAAAGTAATGAGTAACATATTTGCATAGGAAAAAATGTTTCCTTACAGTGAGATCTAGGTACGGTCAACCACCATTCTCTTTACGCATGTACAAAACTTCGCTATGATATAGTAGTGCCTTCCTGTAAGAATGAACGGTATTTTTCAAGCAAAGATAAATCCAGTTTTTGTTGGAATATGTCTGTCCTGTCCATCCGTATGACCTCCTCTGGGAGTCCGTTCCAGGCACCGATAACTCGCTGCCAAAATGAGTGGCGATGAACATCCAGGTGTGAAAAGGCTCCTTGAAGTTTCAGAGAATTTTCACGCAGGTTAGTTTTTGTGGCCAATGAAAAAGTCTTCGAAGTGTAGCGCACAGTCCTCATTCCTTACAAGCCGGTTTCTCACTATTAGATCGCCTTGAATCTGCGTGTACTCAAGAGTGAAAAGGTAAAGAGCACCAAGTCTGCACTTGTATGAAAACGACTTTAGACCTTTGACTTTAGACCCTTTAGCGGAAAGATTCTATAGATAAATAAGGTTGAATATAGCGAATTTGAGGTCATTTACGTTTTCGGGCATACAGATTTCGGTCAAAGAGTTGACGTCAGGGAAAGTTTGCACGTGTGGATTTTCAATTCATCTTATTTGGACTGCATATCCTGTTTATTAGAGTAAAAAAGGTGAATTTAATATATTTAGGAAGGTTCATCATGGCGTCGTCCGGCCCCATTTAAGGAACCTATTGTGCTCTCATTCGAATCGGTTCTGTCCAACGAATAAGAGGTGGCCACTGCATTATTTGGTCGTTGGTCTCCCCATTCGGCGATATTGTTCTCAATTCCAGAGCTAATCTTCAACGTTTCATTCTCTCTGTTGGCGCGTAATCAGGTTAAACTGACCTGGAAAAAGCAGGATATCATAACGCTGCAAGTGTAAAGGTAATAATAAAAGTTGCATTTAATGCCGGTTTACAGGCATTATCAAACATAATATGCAATGAATATCAGGCTGGCAGTGAAAAAATCCTGAATATATATAATGCTTAGTGCTTTTTCGTAACTTTTTGTTTTTGGAAGAAAATACTGCTGCCTATGGGATGATAACAGTACAGCTCGGGGAAAGGGTTTACACAAGTACAGTTTGTTTAGAATTTAGAATTTATATTTGGATAGCAACGGCAAGGAACTGTCTTTACAAACATTAGTAACGAAATAAATTTATGACAATGTGTGCAGATAAAATGTACCAATACTTAATAATGCAGACAGAACATGTCCTGCTAGGTCAACAGTTAGCGACGTTTTGAGATAAATAGTAAACTATAAAAGGTAGGCAGTGCAAAACAACTCATACCTTAAAAATGGAGGCAGAGTTCAATAGTCCTTCAGTTTCTCTGTCTTTTTAGGAACCGGGATTCTGCTCCAGGTAAAAGTGCATCCTTGGACGGTTGCTCACTGTCTGCCAAAGAATTCACCGGGTGTAGACTATAGAAACGGCAACATTGCCCTCAAAGCAAGACCTGGGATCGGGCTCAGATGCCGCGCACTCCATCGAACCGGAAAAAAGATGCCTTTGAAATCGAAGAAAATTCCACAAACAAATGTTATTGAAATATAGAATATAGAATTAAAACAGTAAAATATCGTTCATGCGTGCATCCAGATGATATGGTTTAGGGGTGCGTACTGCTTTTCCGATCCAGCGTCCTCTTCAATACCTGGTACAGATGCAGGTATTGGACATCTACAGACAGAAACATTCCAGGTTTCAACCACTATGTTGGATAATAAGGACTTTTGTGTATCCAGCATGGCCCCACTCACACGTAGTTTGCATAAAGACACATATCAAGTTCGTTATTGTTACATCAGAGAATTCTACAGATACAAGACAGCATTCATGATGACGCATGGTGCAGAATGTGTCAGGTCAATTCATAGATGCCTGTTGCTCAAGGGAAAAGAGTTTGAGATTAGGTAAACTTGTTTCATAAGGTAGTGAGCCTTCTCCAGCCAAAAGTTTGTTTGCACAACTTTGGGCCCTTCACGATCGTCAGATCCTTCATGGTCAAGGGTCTCCAAGCCTCGATAGTGAACTTTAGTTATCACCTCCAAAAGGGTTGAAAGACCTCTGCAAATCAGTTTTCATCAATGACAGAATAAGGCCACTAGAAAAGCTAAGGAACGGGCATCGCAGATTTGACTATCTATGAGAAGTGAAGCACGAGTTGAAGTGAGACTACGATCCACATTCAGTTGCAGTGTCCGTATCGATCCTCTCACACAAACGTAAGTTCCTCATTAGATAAATGGCAACAAATATAGCCTGGTGGTTCATTCTGCCTCTCCTAAACAATTTGTATACTGATAGTGCTACTTTGCAAGCGCCGACGTTCTGGAATGGTCACATTTCAGTCATTGATATAAAATCTAGAGAAATATTGGCTACTTGTATTCTCCGATCGTCACTATTCAAAAAGAGTCCATGAGCGTTCGTATGCAAGAATGTCAGTTGGCAACATGTGACTGCACTTAATTTACATTGTGTCCAATTTTCCAATTCTACGTTTCTGCTGACACTGAGTTTTGGCTGATTCCAGAGGAAGATAGCGTTTTTCTCAATCATTCGCTGTCGTTTCGAAGAACACCAGGACATTAAAAGTCATATTAAAGGTTCAGCGTTATTCCTAATGCCTTTATTCAATGTTGAGACCATACTAAGTATGCAAATCGCTGGAGAATTTTTTTATGATTGAACGCTGAGGCTTGTACTTCTCGTAGGGAAAACCTCAGGGTTCGATGGAATCGGCAGTATGTGAATCTTGAGAAAGCGACAGAATCGTTACATCCGAGTAGATATTTCCGAAAATGAGAGAATATTCCATCCATTCGTGAATTATTTTCACTCAAATTTTACTCTACACTAAGTTAACAAAAACATTTTGCAGTCTCAAAGGACTTCACAAGCAAAAACAATTTAGAACGTCTCACCACGTTTTAAGGGCTGACAAACAATCATTTGCCAAATTATGACCAAATAAGACGGAGCATCCACCATTTTAACCAAATACTAAACCAACGTCGGCAATTTCAACAGAGAACCCACTCAAGCTCAGTCCACCTTAAACGTATAGATTTACGTAGATTATTTGTACGATGATTAGTACATTGTGATCTACGCAAGACAGTTAGCTATGCTATCAGTAAGGCGAAAACTTTTTGAATTATTAATCAGTAGCCATTTACCGCTTCCTCTCAATTCGGCCAGATTACATGGCAGTAAAATATGATAACAGGTTCTCCTGTTCCCTTACTAGATATCCTTGAAGCAGAGCACTATAAAAAAGTACCTTTCATATCATAAATCAAAATGCTTTCATCTGCATTGCGGTGAGCGGAGTTGAAGAAAAAACATTTTTTAAAATGAATAAGTGCGGGTTAGTAAATTTTTTGAGCATTGCGTGGCGTGCGCCCAGTCTCCTTTCGGTTTTATTTTGATTTCATTCAAAGTATGTGGACACGCCGAATCATTAACACTGCTGGTAGCATCCAACACCACTCTCCCCAAATCGCTGAACCGCGAATAGCTGTCGTAATATATTGCTATTCAGCTCTCATTTGCCTGGTGGCTGTAGCCAACTCCCCTCTCCCTGGTCCTCTAAATTGAAATTTAAATTCAATTCCATTCAATTTATTGATGAAAATAGGCAAGGGCCTTTGAGTGTCCTATTTAAAACGTAAAATTAAGTGTGGTATACAGAGAAACCAAGTGGGTTGCAAAAGTTCGAAGGCGACCATAAAATGTGACATGTAGTGATTGACTCTTGAAGGTTAAGATAAATTCCTCATCACTCCGGCTCGTTTTGGAACGTAAAACAGTCAAAGTTCCTTTAAAAGCTTTCAAGCGATGGTGAAATTACAGCGTCTTCAGGGAGGGCATTCCATGGTTAAACCACACTGACAGAGAAGGAGAATGGCGCACATTTAGTCTCAACTGTTGGATGCGCAATTTCAATGAGTGACCCCGGAGATGGGTCGTGACAGCAAATCCAATGAAGTCCGAGAGTGCCAGGCAGCAATCCAATCTCTTCACAATGCAGTATGTCTGCAGGAGCTCACCACACGTTTGCCTATAACTCAACGGGAATAGATTAAGATTCGTTAGGCGGGTTGGATATGGCAATGAGCTTTGACTCGTAAACATTTTGCTGTGTCACCTCTGTACTCTTTCGAGGTAGTTCTTATCTCGAACTGTCCAGGGTCTCCATGCTTGTACAGCATATTCCTTATGCGGCCAAACGAATGTTCCAAAACTCTAAGCGAAGAGATCTTCATCGAAATCTAGCAATAAGTACCATGATCGTCGGTTTTCATATTGTGTTAATAAACCAAATATCCCGACCCCTACACTCCCAACTCTGTTCAATTCAGTGACTGTGACATCTTGCTGATGGAAAGCATTTATAAGTGAGAGGGCGCGTACAAGGACGGTGTCAGGGGTCGAAACGTCAGTGAGGTTGACGACGCATTTCCACCACCGGCCCCTCCTAATCGGCGGCTATACCAGTAACTTAACTTCAAATGATGGGGAAAAGAACGCCTAAAATGTGCGGAAAAAATATTTTTAATCAAAGTTTCGAATTTTGCTTAGAAAATAAGCTCGTAAGCGACTCGCAATATGGTTTTCTACCTGGGAGATCATGCGAAGTGTGTCACTTAGCTTTTCTTAACCTCGTCACTTCCCTTCGTAATGAGCAGCAGTAAGTAGTTGTGATCTATACTTTGACCTGAGCAAAGCCTATGACAAGGAACCGCACAGACGTCTTCTGGTGAAATTGGAAGCCCTCGGCATCCGGCCTCCTCTCCTTGACTTCACTGGTTCCTACTTGTTTAACCGCAGCCAGAAGGTCTTAGTAGGTAATAGCTTTTCAACGCCTCAGACGATCACTAGGGGTGTTTTTCAAGGCACGGTTCTAGGTCCGCTTCCCTTCATTCTGTACATAGGCGGAATTTCAACTTTACTCACAAATTCATGAAATTTCGTGTGCGCTGAAGATCTCAAGTGCATTTTTCATTTTCTAACGACACTGCAAAATTGGTGCGTTGATAAAATCAACATTGATCTACTTATGCTCTATTGTTGGAGCTCTAGTTAGCAGATGGAATTTTCTCCATCCAAGATCAGTTTCATGTGTTTTGGCCCCGCCAAGCTCTCTTGACCTATAGTATTTCAAGAAAGTACACTTTTAGAACGATCAGCCATTAGAGACTTATGTCGAAGTTACACGAATAAGCTAGCATTATCGCCTCATGCAGATTGAATTTCTGCAAAAGCTGCACAGATATGTGGTTTTATATCACATGATTTCTTCCTTCCAGAAATAAAGTTAAACCTGTACCGCATGTTTGTTCATACTATACTAGAATACTGCTGTCCCCTCTTTGCGCTGATGAACGCCTCTGACTGCAGTTAGATTGAAAAACGTTCAGAGGGTTTTTACTCGAAGACTATTTTCTCTTCATGGATCAAGTATCTCTTATACGGATAGATGCCAGTTAGCAAACATTAAATTTCTGTGGGTTAGAAGACTCGAAGCCGGTCTGTGCTTCCTTATTCGCGTTAACTCTAGCCCAAATCTCCCACGAATTAACGCTCTCACTCTGGTAGATCAACCATATGTCACTTGTAATTCCTCCATGATCATTTCACCACCACTTAGCTCCACAAATAACCATTCTCAGTTTTTTGCCTCCAAATATGCTTTCACCTGGAATACTCTTCCACTGCAAATTAGGTTGACGTCTACATTAGCTATTTTCAAAGCCAAAATACGCAAACATTAAACTTCGGAAGATATCAAGTCCTTATTGTCTATTTCCTTCCCCAACTCGCAACTTTGGGATTTTGAAAAAGGTCCTCCTGGTATTCGAGGCAGCTCCCTTGATATTACATTGGTCTCTTATTGTATTTCCATCATCCTCTGCAGAGTCAATCTCTGCATTCACATTTTCGTCCCCACATTAAACTAGCATCGTCCACTCTTGACAACCTTGATACTTTCCTCCGATTTTGCAACCCCGATGATAGTCTCCAGGTTCAGTTGACGATCGAGGTGGGTTCTGATGGTTTTGCCTCTTTGATTGGTGGACTATGCAGTCAGCAATGTCGCATCTCGATGATGATCTCATGATCTCTTCTCTCCCCTCTTCGTTTAGACCCTGGTGTCAACGATGAGTTCCTCCTCTCTCTCCTCCACTGGTGGTTATAAACAGTAGATCTGACTGCTATATTATCTCTCACCCGACAAGGAGCGTTCCCAAATCTCTTAAGTCGTCAGCAATATCACAATACTATCCCATTGCATCTAGCTATTAATTTGTAGTGAGGCAGTTTTTTTAAATTGGTGGCTCACTGAACTCCGCTTCCGATTTAACCGTAGGTGTTTTATTTCCGGCTTCTTTTCTAGTTCACCGTATATGTCAAAGATTATTGAGTATTGGTTTAAACATGGCAAATCGTTCTGAAGCGGATATGCCTACCATATCACACATTTCTGCTATTAATATGGCTCCTCACATAGTGCAGCATTTATCCACTTTGTATTTATTTAAACCGCGATACTAAGTTTGTAATGACGGGGCTCTCTGGGCCTTGAATATACAATTTATTTCTTTATTTATATACACAAATTTTCCTTAGCAATTATCCAAACCAAACAACTTCGCAGGCTCCCCAATTTAGTTACTCTACCCCTTATAGTAACAGATTTACAAAACAGTCGTTCCATTTTCAAAATCTTATTCTCTCATTTTATTATTCAAATATTCCTCAAAATCCTATTTTAAGGCCTTTTCCTATTTTCGCTTACGCAGAAAATAGCCTTCCTCTCAATGGATACCACCCAAATATGTTTCGCTGCAATAATCGTAAAAAAGTTATCAGTAACAGCTTAGCTAATTGTAGACCGCATCAATTTACTTTCCATCCGCACCTTCCTCGCTACAGTTAAGTTTTACTCAATGCGAGGTCAGTCGTGAAAAAGATGACTGAGCTAAGAACTGCAGCTTTTGAGTTTGACCCAGATATGATGTTCATCACAAAATCTTGGGCTTCTTCTCTAATTTCAGACTCGACGCTGGCTTTAGATATTTTTAGTTTATAGCGACAAAACCACGTTGAAAAACGTGGCAGTGGTTGTTTTCTTTGCGTTAGATAGTCTCTTGCACATTCCATTTACGGTCTGAGCATTTCTACGTTTTTTGGAAATACTTGTTACGTTTTAGTCGTCCTCCCGCACAAGAAAACAGCCATAATTGGCTCTTTCTGTAATCCTCCTTGTTATTCCGACAATGAAAGTTAGTTCAACACGATTTTTTTTAAATACGTCTCAATTAGTCAGCTCAGTGACTATAAAAGATAGTATTTTAGAATTAATTTATATGCCGGACTTCATGCTGAAGGCAATATTGCTGGCTCTGCAGTCCGTAATCGGGTTATTCCTCCGTCTATAGCTAGCAGCCGCTCACCGGCATACTTGCTGCTAGTACAGAAGACCAGATCCACAACACCGAAAGGAGAAGTACTACACCGTGCACCTGTGTCAACACTTCCCTTTCCTAAACTTTAATCTGTTCAACAAGCTGCAGTTTTTTCTCCTGAAAATACTTTAAAGAACGATCAGGAGTTTGTTTTTCACTGTCAGCTTGACCCACTACTGTATATATCCCTTTTGACCTTGCCTGTAAACTGGCAATAAATAAATAAATAAATAAATGAATTGCGTCCATTCTTTGCTTATGAATTCCCATCAGAACCTTTTTTTACAAGTGATCACGCATTAATTCATTGTTATTTTCCAGTCTCATCATCTGTAAAGCCAGAAATTAAATGTACCTTTTTTAACTTTGGTCCTGTTAAAAAGAATTATTAAAAGTCTTAACAAGCAATCTGGATTGTCCAAGCTTTTTTAAACAATGATTAAGTTTTTTCCATGATACGTTGCAAGGACTAACAGAAGGCCTCCTCAATGTCATTCCACAAAAGAGCATTATATAAAATGCTGCTTCTTCCACGGTTGCACACTTTCATCATAATTGGCTTCAACAATTATCGGTCCACTTAGGGATCGCAGAAATATTTGAATTAGATTCAAGAATGAGGATCCCGTGAGAAAGGCGTAGAAAGTCTCCAGCAATTAGCGATGATAATACTTCCAGATCTGTTGCCCAAGGGTTCCGCCTCCATTCTTTCTCTTTATCTCGCAAAGTCATTACACCCTTACTCGATTGCAAAAATAACTTCATTAAAGAGGATTTGGACAAAGCAAAATTGTTAAATGCATTCTTTGCCAAACATTTTACCCTTGAAACCAATCCCATCCCTTCGATCGCCCTGACGTCTCATGGGTTGCTCACTAACATTGCTTTCATTCCGGTAGATCGACCCTATGCCACTCGTAATTCCTCCATGATCATTTCACCACCCCTTAGCTCCACAACTAACCGGTCTCAGTTTTTTGCCTCCAAATATGCTTTCATCTGGAATAATCTTCCACTGCAAATTAGGTTGTCGTCCACATTAGCTATTTTTCAAAAACAAAGTTACGCAAACATTTAACTTCGGAAGATATAAAGTCCTTATTGTCTGTTTCCTTCCCTAACTCGCAACTTTTGGATTTCGAAAAGGGTCCTCCTGGTATTTGAGGCAGTTCCCTTGATATTATAATGGTCTCTTATTATATATCCATCATCCTCTGCAGAGTCAATCTTTGCATTTACTTTTTGCCCCCTCATTTTAAACTAGCATCGCCAAGTCATGGCAACCTTGGTACTTTCCTCCGCTTTTTGCAACCCCGACGATGGTCTCCAGGTTCAGTTGAGGATCAAGGCGGGTTCCGATAGTTTTGCTTCTTTTGATTGGGGACTATGCAGTCGGCAAGGTCGCATCTCAATGATGATCTCATGACCTCTACTGTCCCGTCTTCGTTTTGACCCTGGTGTCCACGATGAGTCCGTCCTCTCACACCTCCACTGGTGGAAACAAACAGTAGCTCTGACTGCTATATTATCTCTCACACGACAAGGAGCGTTCCGAACCCTCATACGTTGTCAGCATCATCACAGATCTATCCCATTGCATCTAGCTATTAATGTTTTAGTGAAGCAGTTTTTTTCTCCTACTTTTTTAAAAATTGGCGGCTCGCTGAACTCCGCCTCCAATTTACCGTAGGAGTTTTTTTACTGCTTTTTTTCTAGTTCACCGTTTATTTTAAAGATTGTTGTCTATTGTTTTAAAAATGGCAAATCGTTCTGAATCGGATATGCCTACCATAATGTTAATTTCTGCTGTTAATATGGCTGCTCACATAGAGCAGCAATTATCCACTTTGTATTTATTTATACCGCGATACTAAGTTTGAAATGACGGGGCTCTCTGGGCCTTAAATATACAATTTATTTATTTATTTATTTACAAATATTCAGAAACAGCTAAGCCAACTTAAATGATCACACTCCATTGTGACGGATAACATCCAAAATTCCCTTATTAAACAGCTTAGTGATTTTCCACCTTTGCTGAGCAAATTATTCTCAGTTTTTTAACAATGGTTTCTTTCCCAATTATTGGAAAACGTCTATTATTATTCCCGTCTTTAAATCTGGCTTACGCTGAGATGTTCACAATTTTGTGGTGTTCATAAAACACATCCTTTTGCGAAGCTCTTTGAAAAACTAATTGCCGTACAAATTACAGATTTTCACATAATCAATCAACGTCTTAGCTCTTCCCAACATTGCCTTCTGACCGATCACCCTTGTGAAAAATGCCATCTCTTTTTTCTAAGTTAGCATGGGCATAGCAACCACGTATATTATTTGTTCTCCGGCTTGTACAGTTTGAAAACCGTTAAGACTTCACTCGTTCTTATCCTGACATCAACGCTGCAACTGCACGTACCTAATTGCAATATGGAATTTTCGGGAATTGTTCTTGTGCCGAATTTCCTCACAAAACGACATCAACTTGGAATTTGTTTATTACCTTCGTCGACTTGATAAAACAGCCTCTTCACCAATAAAAGCTAACAACCGCTCAGTGAACCAAAAGTGCAAAACCCCTTGAAGATCGGAAGTTATCCAGGACCTTTAAGCTCTACAAACGACTGATTCGTTCCTGAATATTCTTCATATGATTTATTTTTTTAAAGCGGTTTTGAACGGAAAGGCGCATTTATTGCTCATATTATTTCTATTGCGGCGTCGTTGGACTTCCGTTTGAAATTTGCTCGTCTTCAAGCTTTTGATTTTTGGCCAATAATCTGTACCCGAAGTCAGGACTCAACGAAATAAGTTGTCATTGGATCACTTATTGTCTGTTTATCAGGATCAGCCTATAAGTGTTTATAGACATTGTGATATTCAGGCACACAACAATTGATATCGGAATATTGAAAAATATGCTAACTCAGCTTCATTCGGATCCTGCTTCCTACGGGCTTCAGAAAACAGTCTCTCGCTAGGATAGGAGTCAACATCAAAGAGGAACGGAGAAGCACTGGCAAACTCACTTCAAAGGCTGCATAATTATTTGCTTCGTATTAACATTTGATAGTGAATTCGGTTTGGAAAATCACTTCTTATGGTGCTCAGTTAACTATTCGCTTGCGTATTTAAGCTGCTCGTTAAAACTTAATGCATCCTCGTAGAGATCTTGCTGGCATGGGCAACGCAAATGTTCACGACCCGAACACGCGAGAAAATTATTCACCGTTTCGGCCAGGATTCGAAACACCAACTTCTAGATTAGCGACCGATGCTCTGGACCACTCGGCCACGCCCGGAAAGCCAGCAGACAAAAAAGTATATACTCCAAAAATAATAATCTCTCCTACCTTTGTAAACCATTTTCGACTTCATCAGACAAAAACTAACCATAAATATTCAGGTCACTCTCAGCAGACCGAGAAGAACCACCAAGCAGCAATATTTAAGAAAGCAGTGCACTACTGAACATTACCAAAACTAAACTAAACAGTGATGGGCTGGCACACTCTGATAGATGCCGAGGACTCATAGCCAGAGTTTAAAGATAAAAAGGAGACCTCGATCTTCTATCGGAAATAATAGCAGTCCTCAATATACATAACAAAATTAAATCGCCGAAACACGATGCAAATGAGCTGAAATACATCAGCAAGCTAGACTATAATCATCGCAAAAAAACGATAGAGGTCAATAGACACAATATTATGCAAAACAAAAAGAGAAAAAGAACGAATTCATTAGAACAAACCTCTGAATCAGTTGAAATACAGATGACCAGAAAGAATCTAAGCGAGGAGGAAATTATGTCTTGCATTTCCCCAGGTTCGGGAAATCTGGTGCACGTAGAATCCGACTGCAAACTAGTAAATCAGTGATCAACGATCTCTGAAAAGTCGAAAAAAAGAAATTGTAAGGTATGTTTAACGCCAAGAAAGAGCGACATCAGCATGTTCTATACATATCCATCGATTTACAATGGAGTAGGTCATGGTAGCCAGCGAAGTAATGGCAGAAATTTGGCCTGCGACTTATCGACAGACCTGGATGCCACAAACCCAAATTCAAGTTTCACGGGTACTATTTGAGCAAACGTAGTGTCAGAAGAACTCACGCTGTTTGAAAGATCAATAAAGATGTCTGCAAATCAACCAGCAGGCTCAACAATGAAGACCAATTTGAACACATAATTATAGACTGTGACCAAGGGCATCATTCAATCTTCCATCACTAAAAGAAAGCAGGATGCAGAAACAAGTTTTTTACCTGACAGATCATTTTATCTGGTAGTTCACGGAGTCACAAAGGTTATCGGGAAAACGCCAAAAGAAAGGGTAAAAAAGGATCTGCTGATATTGCAAAATTTATTGAATGATACGCAAGAAACTGGTGTGATAGTCGAAATCAAAAAGATCTTTCGATTGGGGCCTCTCGTTAGAAATGAAACGCATGAAGTTAGACCAAGACCGTTAAATGTCATCTTGGGGAGCAAACAGCAGGTAGATCTATTGCTCTGTCGAAAGTAACGACTACGAAAGAACCATCGAGGGTTTTTTAGCCGGATTACTCTCCAACCGATCAAATGAAAATGAGGACACTGGTAGCAGAATTGAAATGACGTCAAAACCAAGGGGGAACAAAACTTGAAAATTTTAAACAACAAAATCGTCAAAACAGTGCACTCTTTTTTATGAGAACATCCAGGGAAATTGACGGCAACCACGCCGGTCAAAAGCCCTACCAAATGCCTATCGATTTGAACCCAGAAAGGAGACTGGATATATCTTGTGAAACATCCATAAATAATTGCCATGTGCAAGAAAGAAACAAAATCTTCAGAAATCGAGGTAACGAAGCAAGATGACAATGATGTACACAAATATGCAGTCTTTTGAACAGAATGGATGAAATTAAACTGGTCGTGGACCATTAACAACCTGGATGGACGGATTGTAGCTTATCCGCATGGATAGAAACGGACGTAGGAGTGTTGGAATCGCAATGTTCATACGAGAAGGCATTGACTTCATTCCGGATGGGCCCTTGCCAAATAGGAACTCGTCTTGCAAAATACTTAGTTGTAAACTGAAAGTCCCAAACCAACCAGACCTCCCTATTGCCGGGGTATATCGACCCCAGGACAGCGAACGGACACGGTTAAAGCACTCCTCACAGAGGTAAAGCAAATCTGCCACAGCAAACACTTATAAATACTTTGAGATTGCAACGCTCCCGATATCGATTGGGTATCAATGTACTGCTCGCGATCGGAAAATTCATTCGAACAGAAATTACTTCAGTTGGTAAATGACGAGTTTCTTACCGAATATGTCACAATGGAGACGCGGTTCCAAAATGAGCAGCAGTCAAGCTGTTTGGATCTAATCATCACAGCATCCTGGCATTAAGTGCTTACGTGCCACTTCGACGAATTGATCATTGTGTTCTTGCTTGGGAGTACAGTCAATTTTCTTTACCCAAACGTCGCGCAGTTAGGGAGAGAAATGTATGGGAAAGGGATTATCCCCAAAATGAAAGAATTACTGAAGGGATAGGCTGGAGCCCTGCACATGAACTTGACCCAAAACGCTGCCTGGTTCTTCATGAGTAATTTGAATCAGCAGTTGGTAGAAACGTTTCTGCCCACTTTAAAAGGCGATCATGCGTCTCCCGACTATAGTGGGTTACATCGGAAATAAAAAGGAATCTCAAGAAGAAAATAAGACTGTGGAGAATATATGCCAGTTATCAACAACCCGAACATTTTTTCCGCTATTAAAGAAACAGCGAAATTGGTGTCGGAATCTTCTTAGAAAGGAAAGATCAGCCTTGTGGTCAGCAATAGTCAAAGACATAACAAGAAATACGAAAAAGGTTTTTTGCTTGCGTAAATAAGGCAAAACGAAATTGGGACTCCATTCCTTGTCTAAAAGACTATCAAGGAAACAGATTAACTGATAACTCTGATAAGACCAAACTCTGTATTCAATTTCTTAAAGTCCGTGTATACAGAGGAGCCACCTTTTGACGGGGAAGAATCCTACAGTACTGCCCCATCTTCAAACAAAATAAGGCACGGTGTGATTCCCAAATGGACACAGTATGAAAAAAACGCTGAAACAGCTTCAGCCCACTTAAATCACCTGGCCCAGATGTTTTTTTCCACAAATGTTCTCAATAAACTCACAGACCAGCTGGTCTCTCCGCTCTCCAAAAATATTTGAAAGTTCGATGTAGGCGTGGGCTCTGCCTACCGAGTGGCAGATAGCCAACATCACCCCCATCTATAAAGGAGAAGAGAGGACATCATCAAACTGTTTCCGACCAGTCAGCCTCACAAGAATCTGTTGCAAAATGATGGAGAAGATAATCAAAACGGAACTGATGAGGCATCTTGAAGAGAATAACTTGCTAAGTTCATATCAACATGGATTTCTTAGTGGTCGATCCTGCCTCACAAACCTACTCTCATCCATGGAAAGTTGGACAAAATCATAAGAAATGGGTTTGTCAGTTAATGCCATCTACATCGACTTGAGCAAAGCCTTTGACAGGGTTCCACACAGACGTCTGATCTTTAAGCTGCGTCAAATGGGTGTGACTGACAACCTACTCAAATGGTTCGCCGACTTTCTCACAGACAGGCGCCAGCGTGTTTGTATTGGCGACGCCAAGTCTCACTTGGAAACCGTTCACAGTGGAGTTCCGCAGGACAGCGTTCTGTGTCCTATTTTGTTTCTGATATACGTGAACGACTGCCTTGATTGTCTGACATGTGAGAAGGTTATGTTCACTGACGATCTGAAGTTATGGATCTCGATTGAAAAACCAGAGGATGCGCGGTAATTACAACAAAACCTAGATCGCTTGCACACATTGTGTGATGAGTGGCTGCTGAACCTTAATTTTAACAAATGCCAAATAATCCGACTGCGGTCTAGTTCCAGAAGGATGATTTAATTTGAATATCAGTACTTCATCAGTAGTCATCAAATCCAGGAGGTAAATATTCTAAAGGACTCCTGTATATGGAAAACACCTAATCTCAAACCATCGTCACACTGTGCAATTATAGCAAAGAAAGATATGTGTATCTTAGGCGCAAACAGGAGATCCTTCGTTAATTTTGACGGAGAGCTTTTTGGGCACGTGGTTGGAACATTTAGCCAGCCGGTGTTGGAATATTGCGTTCAGGCGTTGCGCTCTTGGACGAAACACGACTACGCTTTGCTGGAGAAAGTTCAACGGATAGTGACGAAACTAGTCAGCGGATTGGAATGCCTACCCTATGAGGGCTGACTAGAAAGACTTGAAATGTTTCCTCCCTCTTATAGGCAATGCAGATGAGATATGATCTAAGTCTTGATTGTGCTCTTCAGATGGCCGACGTTTTTGAATTGGCAAATATGAAAAGTGTCAGAGGTCACCAGTACAAACTGAAAAGAAAACACGCCCATTATGAAGTGCGGGTCAACTTTTTTTCCGAACGGGTGATTGAAGAATGGAAAAAACTGCCAACTTCGGTTGTTCAGGCTGAAGGCGTTGAAATGTTTAAAAGAAGAATTGATGAATTTCTACATGATGGAAATATATTAAGTCGACAGAAATTACCGATATACTAAATCAACTATCGCCATGCAACATTTGCTTATTTTGCTAGCGTCTTTCTGTAAATAGGGTTTTAAAAGGCTCTGTCTATCTCCCTTATATATACTGAATGAGGACACTGGTAGCAGAATTGAAAAGACGTCAATACGAGGGGGAACAAAACTTGAAAATTGTAGACAACAAAATCGTCAAAACGGTGCGCTCGTTTATATGGGAACATCCGGCGAAATTGACGGCAACCACGCCGGTCAAAAGCCCTACCAAATGCCTATAGATTTGAACCCAGAAAGGAGACTGGATATATCTTGTGAAATATCCAGCAAAAATCGCCATGTGGAAGAAAGAACTAAAAATCTTCAGAAATCGAGGGAAGAAAACAAGATTAAAATGATGTTAACAAATGTGCAGAGTCTTTTGAACAAAATAGATGAAATTAAACTGGTCGTGGACCATTTACAACCTGACTTCATAGCTCTAACTGAAACATGGTTAAATGAACAAATCGCAGACACAGAAGTCAGGATGGACGGATTGCAGCTTTTTCGCGTGGATAGAAACGGACGTAGGGGTGGTGGAATCGCAATGTTCATACGAGAAGGCATTGACTTCATTCCGGATGGGCCCTCGCCAAATAGGAACTAGTCTTTCGAAATACTTAGTTGTAAACTGAAAGTCCCAAACCAACCAGACTTCCATATTGCCGTGGTATATCGACCCCCAGGACAGCGAACGGTCACGGACGAAGCACTCCTCACAGAGGTACAGCAAATCTGCCGTAGCAAACACTTATCAATACTTGGAGATTTCAACGCTCCCGATATCGATTGGGTATCAATGTACTGCTCGCGAGCCGAAAATCCATTCGTACAGAAATTACTTCAGTTGGTAAATGTCGAGTTTCTTACCCAACATGTCACAATGGAGACGCGGTTACGAAAGGGGCAGCAGTCAAGCTGTTTGTATCTAGTCATTATTAGAGATTATAATTGCATCCTCGCATTAAGTTCTTACGTGCTACTTGGACGAAGTGATCATTGTGTTCTTGCTTGGGAGTACAGTCATTTTTTAGTACACAAACGTCGCTCAGTTAAGGAGAGAAATGTATGGAAAGGGGATAACCCCAAAATGACGAATTACTTAATGGGATAGACTGGAGCCCTGCACATGTACCTGACCCAAACGCTGCCTGGTTTTTCATCAGTAATTTGATTCAGCAGTTGGTAGATAAATTTTGCCCACTTAAAAGGCGATCGGGCGTCTCCCGACTGGAGTGGGTTACATCGGAAATAAAAAGGAATCTCAAGAAGAAAAGAAGACTATGGAGAATATATGCCATATATCAACAACCCGAACATTTTTTCGCTTTTAAGATACAGCGAAAATGGTGTGAAAACTTCTGAGAAAAGGAAGATCAGCCTTTGAGTCAGAAATAGTCAAAGACATATCAAGAAATTCGAAAAGGTTTTCTGCTTACGTTAATAAGGTAAAATGAAATCGTGACTGCATTCCTTGTCTTTAAAGACAAGCAGGGTAATAGGTTAGCTGATACTTTCCACTAGGCACGCAGCTCGTTTTTGAAAGCTAAGTGAATGTTCTAATTTTTTCAGGATTTTCTCATCCAAAGCTTAAATTACTAACTGATTTTTTGATAAAAACTTTGCACTTTTAACACTCTATCAACTGCTTATACCTGTGGTGCTCGTCCACTTCTACAGGCGTGAAAATTTAGAGTCAACTTTTTCAACCGATATAGCCTCGTTATTATTCAGGTGGATCTGTTAAAATCTGTTAAAATTTTGGAAAACACATTTGTCGCAGAATATTATTCGCCTGATTTTTTCATAAGTTTGACCAAATAAAAGCCTCCTAGCAAAAATGAGAACGATAACCTCGGCTCGTCGCAAGCTCTCAGCCATTGCACCAAAACGTTGCTTGGTTGCATAGGGTAGTCACAGCAGTGATATGCATATTTTTATTTTATTTTATTTATTTATTGCCAGTTTACAGGCAAAGGTCAAAAATATACAGTAGAGGGTCAAGCTGACAGTGAAAAACTCCTGATCGTTGTTTCAGGTGTTTTCAGGAGAAAAACTGCAGCTTATTGAGTAATTAAAGTTCTGGACTAGGACGCGTTAACACAGGTGCCCGGTGAAGAACCTCTCCATTCAGTGTTACGGATCCCATATTCTGCACCAGCAGGTATTTTCGCTGTCGACTGATTGAGGTCT